>OU015770.1:35503852-35809637 GCA_907173295.1 Fagus sylvatica
TTTTTTTTTGGTAATCAGAATTCTTCATATAAGAAAATTAGGAAACAAACAACACATCCCTTTGCCAAGCCTCTCTAACAAGGGAAGGAAGGGATGTGGCATTACAGCTAAAATCTGAATTAAAAGAGACAGCAAATTTAGCCAGAACATGGGCAACCATGTTAGCTTCTCTCTTAACCCATGAAAAATAGCAAGAAACAAAATCTAAGGAAAGAAAATTAACATCTAAAACAATAGCAGCAATTTTCCAATTTGCCTCAGCTTGGATGCCATTCATACAGTCAACGGGAACTTTGGAGTCACTCTCAACAATAACGTTCTGGAAATCTTCAAGCTTAGCCAATTGGATGGCCCACAGAATTGCAAAAGCTTCTGCTACTTCAAGGTCAATCACTTTAATGTGTTTAGTCCATGCGGAATGAATGAAGCCATTGGCATCACGAGCAACCACTGCAATGGTTGAGAAACTTGTGCGTACTGCTGCATCAGTATTTAGCTTGACTACTTGTCCAGGAGGAGGAAGCCATTTAGCACATGGGCCAATTGGGTGTTTGTTAGAAAGAGTAATTGAAGATGAGTGATCCGAGATTCTGAGTTCAAGGCCCTTATCAGTATTATAAATATTTAAATGTGGATCCTTGTGAACTGCACTGTTCCTCATAGTCCAGATACATTCGAGTGTGAGCAAAACTTTTTTGGCAAACATCTGGGAAAAATCTTTTACAATAGCTTAAATCATATGATAATATGTTACATTGATCCTTTCTTATATATTGAGGATTTATTTATCGCATTTACAATATATATTCATGAAAATGTTGCACCAATCCAGAAATATAGGCTAGTAAGACATTACACATGCATATAGGAATTGGCTTATGCAATTCAACTAGACAGGTGTGCTTATATTTATTGAGAAATTGACATGACTTTAAATTCCTGCACAATAATGATCCATGGAGATAGAAGTTGGGATAAAATTGCAATAAATTAGACTATAGAGGGTATTAAATAAGCAAAAAGAAGAAAGTGGAGAAAATGGAAAAGAAAAGAAAAAGTAGTAAAGTCTTTGCCACAATTATATTCCCCTCTCCAAAAAAGCTCCACTCCTCTATGAGGGTGTGGATTCGATCTCCGGAATCTCCAAAATATATGTGTGTATGAATTTAGATTAAAATTTTTATCATATATCAAAAAAAAAAAAATTATATGCCAAGAAATGCTTCTCTCTTTAATCAAAAAGGAAATCCTGGCCTTCTCTCCAATTAATGAGTATATAGCAAGGAGATGACTGAGGTGAATTATTTGGATACACTAACTGCAGTAACAAATGGGCCTGAACTGTTATCATGGTTTTCTTGATTGGATGATTTATACAAGATCATAGAATAGGTGAACCATGGGCAGCATTCAGCCCTACAAAAAGATCAGCAAGAATGTTGCAGAGATCTGGCATCTGGAATCTGCACAAAAATGTCTATTAATGTATATAATGGTAGTCCACAATGGGGTGATCTTGCATCTTTTTGGATTGCAACGAATTCAAGTTATCTTGCATTTGTCGGTAGTTAAACCACATTCAAATCCACATAATCCTACAATAAGGATAGAGTATCTTGGTAATTTTAGAAATATGCTGATAAATGTCATTAACCAGAAAGTATTAGGTACGCAACTAGAGACACTTTCCAAGACCCTTGTTGCAGCTAAAATTTGTCTGATCAAGCTAGAGGAATATAAAATGCTTTCTATGATAAATAGGATCTTGCAATGGGTAAAAAATCCACAAAACCCCCGTCCATTCTCATCCCTAAAAGATGTTGGCTAATTTTTGTTTTTGGCTATTCTAAATATCATACTTTGCAATAATAAGCTACAGTAAAAACATCAAAGTGCAGCTTCAGTAATTGTAGAGGGATTATGTGAGAAATGGAGATAGTGTGGCATGAGATTTACGAAGCACGTTACTCAAGTAGAGATAAACTCTCCCTTCCATTCTACATTTGCATATACTCCAAATCACTAATAAGCGCTTCTCTTTGTTTTTGGAATTAGTGGTTTGATCTAGTTTACAATTTATTTATTTATTTTTTCGATGAACAAGAAAGATTTTATTAACAGATGAAAACATTACAGCACAAATTCATCATTTACATAATTTACACAAGGGAAAATACAATACCATCCCCTAAGCAAAAATAGAGAAAGATATATTCCAATTACTACACCAACATTTTGTTACTCAACGAATTTTCAATGTTTCTATAGCTAACAAAAGCATGATTTTTCAACTAGATTCGACGATAAAAGGAGCATTGAAAGAACAAATATGTTAGGTTTTAGATTGTTGAGAGTGTCGGCAATTCTCATTGTCCAAAATTATCAAATTTGGATTGTATCAATAGAATTGTTTTAGGGTCAAAAGTTGCTCAAAGATGACAAAGTTTTGATATGTTCAATGATGATGAGTTGATAATATTTTACTCATATCGTAATGAATTTCTGAGTGGAACTTTTTTCATTAGAAAGTAGACATTTAGAGCTTCAAAACAGACACAAATTGAGCACAATTTGGATTTGAAATAAGTGAGATATAGCAATTTGAAATTGGAATAATGGTGCTGATTTCGAGAATTTATCTCAAGTGAAACAAATTTTGCTTGAGCAAAATCACCATGATCTCCTAGAAAAAATATTCTTACTCAGTTTTAATCTTACTTTGTGCACCCATGTAAACTATTTGTTGCATGACTTTTAGAGGCAAGAAAGTCAGCTATACCAGATCTAAACAGATCTAACTTTGTTTTTTTCTTATGTGGGACAATACCAAGATCCCCCACGGATGATGCTAGAGACCTTGGCATTTTGGTTGCTTGCCACTTCAAAGATCACTCTGTTTTCAAACAGGGGACCCTCTGGATGACAATTGTCATATAAGTGGAATACTTTCTCGCCACTACCAATCACAAGTTTTATCAAGAACCTAACCACATTCCTTAACTTAAGAACTTTCCTATAACCCCACGTGCAATTTTGAGGAATCTTAAGAGACTATATTTTAAGTGCTGAGGAAGTTTGCAGCATGGTTATGAAAACATGGAATCTGCCAAAGTGCATGCGTGTTGTTCTTTTTGTGTTTTTTGGGGTTGGGATATGTCTAGTTTTTTGTTGACTGAAGCAAAAGTGAGTGAGAATGTGTAGGGTTGGGTGGTTGTTGCATACCATGTGGGCTGCAGCACCCAACATATACATGCAGGCCTTGTTGAACAACACTAACCTTGACTACAAAGAAAAGGCATTGCAAGAAACTTTTGTTGAAAAAGAATTATCACCTCCTTTTGGTTTGAATTATTCTAACTAGATATACCACATGGATTGGACACAAAAAAAAATAATAATAATAAATAAATAAATCCATTATCAATGTACTATGTCGGCCATGACCAATCTTTTATGTCACAATGCTCTATACAAGCTGGGGCAGATGGAGGGTGGCCAATCTTTTATACATCTAGCTTTTGAAAATCCCTTATCCCTTCATATTAATAATAAATATTAAATTTAGCTAAAGTCTTCTCCTACATTTAAAAAAAAAAAAAAAAAATTGTAGTATATTAAGTTATTTTTTTTTATGTTAAAAAAAATTTAGCTAAATGATTGGTCATTGTGACATAAAGATTGGTCATGGCCGACATAGTACATTGATAATGGATTTTTTTTTTAATTTTTTTTTTTTTTTTTTTAGGATAGTTTAGGATATTGGTAGATTTGAATCATGGTTGTTTTTTAGGATATATAATTTTTTTTGCTTTTGGTTTTTGTGTTTACTAGTTGGTGTTTTTAATCTGTACAGTACTGGTTATTTTTTTTCTTTCTATATAACCATTGTTGTACATTTGTATGGTACTGCTTATTATTATTTTTTTCAATTTATACATAATAGAATACTAAGCAAGACTCACATAAAGTGTAAATTTTCAAAAAGGGTATTTTAGAATTTGACAAAATATAATGTCATTCCACCACGTTTTTTTACTGTACCAAACTATGGAATAGAGATTCATGGTTCTATTCATGTGTTGTTACCAAACTGATGAATAGTAATAGCTATTCCATTACAGCTTATTTCTATTCCTTGTAATACTGATTCCTATTACAGTGTAATAACCATTACAGCGTACCAAACGAGCCCCAAGTAATGGCTGTTGGCAATAGAACTAATATTAATCCTTCATCTTCCTATATATCTCTATATTTATGGTGGTTCAATCTTTTCCTATTTTGTGAAGAAGAAAAGTATCATAAGACCACAAGACCAACACTCTAAAATATCAATCTTAGGCCCCGTTTCAGCAATTGGTTTTGTTTTCTAGAAAATATTTTTTTGGTATTTGGTGTAACTGAAAATGCTAGTCAACATAAAACGTTTTCCATAGTAAATGAAAATTACACAAACATGACAAACATTTTACACTAGCATAAAACACTTCTGGGAAAAAAAGCTTGGTTTCATTCCCACTATCCTACCCAACTCCTCTATGCCATTGCATTTACTAACATGAGACATCCCTCCCTAATCCCTATGCTGTGACTGTCGATGGTTTCTGGTAACTACACCCTTGCTCGTTTCCTTCGCCATGACACTTGATGTTGACCACCCATGTTATGTGGTGGACAAAATCACATCACAAGAAACAAGTAAAATTTGTTTTCATCGAGGGACTATTTTATAAATTCATGAATAGTGACGAAAAACAAAACATGGGTGGACAAAATCTCATCACAAGGAACAAGTAAAATTTGTTTTCATCGAGGGACTATTTTATAAATTCATGAATAGTGACGAAAAACAAAACATGGGTGGACAAAATCTCACACAAGGAACAAGTAAAATTTGTTTTCACAGGGACTATTTTATAAATTCATGAATAGTGACGAAAAACAAAACATGGGTGGACAAAATCACATCACAAGGAACAAGTAAAATTTGTTTTCATCGAGGGACTATTTTATAAATTCATGAATAGTGACGAAAAACAAATTTTTTTACTAAAAAAATTTTATAAATTTATCTATTTACTTAATTCCTAATAACAAAAATACAATCTTAAAATGATTAAAAAGATAAAATAGAGGCCCATCACCAACCGTTGACGATCTGTCTTTGGCCATCATGTCCATTGGTTGTCGCTTGCTTTTGATCTTGATCACTACTGCTACAATGTTGGCCATAAGAGCAACTCCAGCAGTTTTTTAAAATTTTATCATTATCTCTATATTTACACTATCAACTACTCTCTATTTATTTTTCCTCCAACAGTCTTCTCTATTTCACTCTCACTCTATATAAATATACTTTTTTATTATTTTACCACATTTAAATATTATATTTTTAACTTTTCCGAAACAACATTTCGACAAAAAAAACTTGACACTTATTCCTTCCCACCCGCCACCACCACAACCACCGGAAATCGCCCAAAACCACCAAATCCAGCAACCAAAAACCACCAAATCCCAACCAAAAACCACCGTGGAGATGGAGGCCCACCACCGTGGTTCGTGCTTCGCGGCGTGGTGGTGGCTGGCCTCGGTCTGGACAGATTGAGAAGAGAGCCACGCCGTGTTCTCCTTGGTGGTGGCTGGCCTCGGTGGGTCCAATCTGAGAAAAGCGGTGTGGATTTCCGGAGTGCTGGCCGTGGCTCTCTGCTGGTGGTGGTGGTGGAAAGAAAAGAAAAAAAAAAAAATACGCCGTGCCGATCCCATGGGTTTCTGGTGGTGGACACGGCCAAAAAAAATTTCCCACGCCGTGCCGACCCAGCTTGGTTTCAGGTGGTGGTGGAAAGAAAAGAAAAAAAAAAAGAAATTCCCACGCCGTGTGCCGACTCACAATCAAGCCCACCCCCACCACGCCGAGATCGCAACCCCAAGCCACCACCACGCCGAGATCGCAACCCCAAAACAAACGCCGGCGTTAAAAACAAACCGAAGCCCAAGCCCAAGCCCAAGCCCGTTTTCTGAGATCACCCAACCACCACGCCGGCAAAAGCCGAAACCGAAGCTATTTCTTGTTCAGCAGAGAACGAAGAAAGCACAGAGAGAAGAGACGGTTTTGAAAACGAAGAGTAAAAGAAAGAGAGCAGAGAATGAAGAGAGAGAAAAAATATTACAAATGTCGGGTGAAAAAAAAAATAAGGTGGTCCCAGTTGTTTTTTTAATCGGGTTTAATGGTTTAGACATAGGTTCTTGTGAAAAGCTCAATTGTCTAAAAAAATTTGGAGATAGAGTGCTGAAATAGAGCACTGCTGGAGCTTTTTTTCTTCGTTCCCTATTTGTAGAGATAGAGTGGAGTTTTAGATGACTGTTATGCTCTACATATATCACTGGACATTTGCCATCGCCTCCTCCCAATGCATTTGTTGGATTGTGAAATAAATGTACAAAATTATTTCCTGATAATAAACATTAAAAAACAAATCATTTTCCACCGAAAAATATGTTTTTTGTAGTATGTTGAAAAAAAAAATAAGAGCAATCTAAAACTTAGTGCCTTTCTATTTCTGTTATTTTTGCAATTGTGAGTTTAATAATATTTCCTATGTAGTACAATCTAGATATTTTTTAAACCTCACGAGCAGTCTAATGATAGGACATGTCATAAAGTAAGTTCAACATCCTATAATGAAACTTATAAGATTAGTTGGAATGAAATTATTCGGATACTCATATTAATAAAAAAAAATAAAAACAATTTTTTTTTCTCCAGTTGTTAAAGAGTGGGGATTATGAAAAAGACAGAATTTAGTTACTAACTGATTTGTAATCATTATTACAACTTATTATGTGGCAACTTAATAAGAATCATCTACATGTACTTTAATCACATGATCTATTTAATGAGTCATGTCACTTTTTTAAATAATACATGTGGATGGTTTTATAAACTACAACCTAATGGGTTGTAACAAACTGATTATAAACTGGTTTGTAACCAAAACTTATAGGAATGGAAAAGTGGTCCAAAAATCTGAAAGCAAATGGAATTAGTATACATTGAATACATTGGATGGAAGAAGTAGCCTTCCTTTTTATCGAACAAAATGCATATCGTGGACCCCTATTTTACTTTCTTTTTTGTTTTTTTGCTAAAGTGGACCCCTATTTTACTGCATCCGAAATGCTTAGACAATTTAATTGGCGCATCAAATTCTTCGGTGGAAATTGCAGTTCATTTATTGGAAGGTATATATCTCATTTAAAAATATTATATGATTCTTTTATTTTCTGAAAAATTATTGGAACAATTTTTGTATGTGTATGACCAACCATTTATTTAGTAGCCCTAATATTTACCACATTCTTTTCTTTTCTTTTTTTAATTCCGAAACATTATGGGAATCACGATATATATTCTGCGAGGAGACTGTAGGATATGAACGACTTTTTCTTAATCCTTTTTTATTTTTATTTTCTTCTCAATAAACCTTGATCAGACCCACTTTTGAAGCCAATTCAATTATATTTCTAAAGGTCTCAATCCTATGGTTGGTCTAAACTCTGATGCCCAATTTTGATTGATATGGTTTCATTACGTACAACTATGATGAGTCTTTGTCAGAATTTAGTTTCTTTAATTGATAAAATTATCTTACATAAAAGAGAATAATTAGTATAAAATTATGAATTGAATTAAATGTTTCTTTTTATCCAACAATAAGTTTGTATTTATCTCCTTTATATCTAATATTAGTCGTACTCATTTTATGGATGGCCTTGCTTATTTTTAAGCTGTAACCATTAAAATTTATAAATTTAGAAAGTAATTTCAATCTCCTTTGTAAATTAGGTAATATATATTTTTAAAATTTTCTCTGAAACAATTAACAACCCTACTGCTATGACACTTCTTCTCCTAGGGTGGGAGGTTCCCCCTGCCCCCACTACAATTACTCCCCTTCAAAGCCTCCCATAAGTCCGGCCTTCATGGGGGAGATGGAAAACACTATCGGTCTTCCATCTCTGATTCCCTAAGGAGAAGAAGTGTCCTATCTACAATTGGTACAAGGACAATATTAAAATTAGTATCAATTTTATTATAAAAGTCTTATAAATTGATTTAATATTGAATTGAATGTAATTAATGTCACATTAGTTATATAATCAATAAAATTCATAATTATCTTTAAGTGTCGTGATTAAAAATTTGATACATCAATTTATACTTGATAAGTAATAAAATTTGTAGTACATCACTACCATTACTCTTGAAACAATTTGAATGAACATGAATATGACCAGCGAAGTCACTAGTTCATAATTTACTGTGGGCTTCATGATTATCCTTCCACGTATGGAATTGGTAGGTGAACTGTTTGCATTAACACCGAAAAATCTAGCTGGTTTTGTTGCAGAAAATTGAAAGCTTTGTGATCATGTGTCTCTGCTTTGCAGAGTTGTATGCAGTTGTAAGTACTACCCATTTTGCACGTCTTTTTTTTTTTTTTTTTGGGCGCTAAATCCCACTTTGTACTTCTCATAGGGTTGGTGAGAGTGAGTCATCCTTCAAGGGACTCAAATGGTCCCCTTTGACATCAAAATTGCTAGAAAAATAGACCTGGCAAATAGGTCAGGTCAGTCGGGTTTGGGTTCGATCCATACGAGTTCGGATGAAAAAAGGGTCGTCCTAAATGGGTTGCACAACCTACAACTTTTACCTGGTATTTTAAGGGTTGGTTCAAAACCAGGTTGACCCGTATTTTTACACATGAAAAAAATATATATATATAAAAATGAAAATAAACTTGATCCTATAGTCCAAAATTATCATTTAGTTTTCTTTGTCTTCCTTTCAATACAAATAAGAAAACACATAAACAAAAACACTCACAAATAAAAGAATATGGGAAAAAAAAAATACTAGATGTCATAGACCATATCAAATTATCAACCTATTTAGATGTACTTAGTTGCATGAAAATTAAGAAATTAAATTAAATTACCTATCAAGATAACTATATATATAAAGTTTCAAGTATAAAACATAATATGTTAGGTTAAAAAATATAAGTAAATAAATTAATATAAATTGAACCTCAATCTACTCGAAGTTGTTAGTAGTTCTAGCAGTGAAAAATATTTATACTTGAAAATTGCACTTGATGAGTAATTTCATTAATATTTTCTTTTACAATACAAAGTTTTAATATAACTTTAGTATACAATGTAAATGAGTCAATAAATATGGCCATTCTATCAATGGATTAAATATTATCTTCAAATCCATTTAATTAACTTTAAGTGCAAATCAAAGTTTCTAAGAATTGTTTTTTTAATTACCATTATGTGAACGTTTATAATAGTTAAATTCCAAAGTCCTTTGCTATAAATATATAACCATTTGATGGGAAAATGTTAGACTTAGTGCTACAGCTATTTTAGGAAAATGACGCTAGTAAAATCATTTGTTGTCAAATTTGGGATCGAATCCTATTTACATAAGAAAAAAAATTTTAGTGTCTTGACCTAATAGTAAAAAAAAATCATCATGAAACACCATAAATTCAAATCTTATCGTATCTATCAAGAAAGAAAATGGTAAGGGTTTCCAGCACTGTTAGAGTATGTTAAGACTCATTCTATAGTCAAGAGCAAAGTCCAATACTTGGTATACAAACAAAACATATTACTTGTATTTATACTCATGTTGACCCTAATTAATTAATGGTTATTCTAGGATTTGACTCCTATAAATACATTGTTAAGAGCTCATTATAATACAAGTTGTCCTATAGCAAAGATGTAGCCATTAAGGACTTTCATGGATAAGGATCCTCTCCATTTGGAAATATCAGACGTTAAAATTTTATTTCACAAATCTAACGGGCCGTCATTTAAAATTTTAAATGACTGTTAACTATTAGCTGAATTTAATCCATGTGGAGACTCTCCATTTTATTTCAAATGGAGAGGATCCTTATCCGTTTCATCCGCAGACGTGGGCCGGCTGTTATTCCGCTTTCTCTCTTTACTCCCTACATACTTTACATATTATTTTATGCTTGCTTGCTATAATTCTAAATTGACATTTAAACTTTATTTCACAATAGCTTAAATCATATGATAATATGTTACATTGATCCTTTCTTATATATTGAGGATTTAGTTATCGCATTTACAATATATATTCATGAAAATGTTGCACCAATCCATAAATATGGGCTAGTAAGACATTACACATGCATATAGGAATTGACTTATGCAATTCAACTAGACAGGTGTGCTAGCTTATATTTATTGAGAAATTGACGTGACTTTAAATTCCTGCACAATAATGATCCATGGAGATAGAAGTTGGGATAAAATTGCAATAAATTAGACCATAGAGGCATAGAGGGTATTAAACAAGCAAAAAGAAGAAAGTGGAGAAAATGGAAAAGAAAAGAAAAAGTAGTAAAGACTTTGCCGCAATTATATTCCCCTCTCCAAAAAAACTCCACTCCTCTATGAGGGTGTGGATTCGATTCCTGGGATTCCCAAAATATATGTGTGTGTGAGTTTAGATTAAAATTTCTATCATATATAAAACAAAAAAATAAATAAATTATATACCAAGAAATCCTTCTCTCTTTAATCAAAAAAGAAATCCTGGCCTTCTCTCCAATTAATGAGTATCTTCTACATTGTCTCGCTGATGAGTCCCATGAAAATTGCATGAGTTTAATGTCCTCCACGTCAAAGTTCAAAATTTGGGCATTGTGCTTGTCCCAGTTAGTTTCCAACAAGAATCTCATATTTTTCTTCATTTTTAGTTGAATCCAAAGAAGAAGAAGAAAAAAGACAAAATACAAAAGACAAAAAAAAAAAAAAAAGACAATGACAATTCCCTAGCCGAAAATAATTACGAGCATATTTGTAAAAACAAAACCTATTTTTATTAAGGATTTTTCCCATTTATCTAGTCTTTTCATTCTTTTTTTCCCCTTAATTTTTCTTTGCACATGACTCATGAAATCATAACATCATATAATTGTAACTCTCATTATTCGAATGATACATTTCTTTTATAAACTTTAAGAGCATGAATTAAATGGAGTGAAAGGAAAAAAAAAAATATATATATATATATATATATATATATATATATATATATATATAATATAAATTAATATATATAATATTATGAATAAAAAAAGAAAAGAAAAAAAAAAAAAAAGATGATTGCATGTTAAAGTAGCTAATCATTTCCTAGAAACTGTGCAAGCACAGACCACCACACATTTGTTTCCAACCAAAATGTATAGCCGTTGAATACACACGTCTCCTTTATCTATAAAACCTACTCAACCACTTTTGTAATTATGCCACGGCTAGCAAATCCGGCAGATAAATGAAATATTCATGAGACTCACTTTGTACATAAACGTGTGACAAAATAGTGCCAATAGTAGAAGTATAGCTCCCAATTGTCCTCATACGTGTCATGATTTGGACCTATATTTCACAATATCTTAGAACCATATGTTAATGTAGCATCTTGCTTCCAAATATCCTTGGTTCACACCCCTATATATTACTAAGATTGATCAAACATAAGACAACCAAAAAAAGCCATGGGAACCATCTACCAAGGACCCCCATCTCTCCTTGAAGACCTCAAGGTCACTGTCCACAATTCCTCTCTAGTTTTTCCCTCCCAAGAAACTCAGATAAGATCCATGTTCTTATCTAACATAGACCAAGTTCTCAATTTCGACGTTGAAACTGTACATTTCTTTCCGTCCCACAAGGATTTTCCTCCTCAAATTGTAGCTGACAAGCTCAAGAACGCAATAGCAAAGATACTAGTCCCATATGATTTCCTCGCTGGAAGATTGAAGTTAAATTCTGAAACATTTCGTCTTGAGATTGATTGCAATGCTGCTGGAGCTGGCTATGTGGTGGCTTCTAGCGAGTATACATTGGACGAGATTGGAGATTTGGTTTATCCCAACCCGGCTTTTGAACAACTAGTTTGTAAGTCTTCCAATTTCTTGAAAACAGAAGATCATCCACTATGCGTTTTCCAGGTACAACTCCAATGCCATATAGCTTTCAAATAAGTGTGATCTCTTCCCTTCTCAACTCTTAAGTTGGTAAATAAGATGCAATAATGTCAATTATTACAACTTTTATTAAGTAGACTTTACAAAATGATTTGTCAACTTTTAAAATATAAAATAAATAAAAAAGCTAAACTATTGTGTTTATCCCTAAACTTTGTATAAAGTTCGTTTTTCGTCCCTAAACTTTGACAAGTTCGTTTTTCGTTCTTGAACTTTCAAAAAGTTCGTTTTTACACATGAATTTCATCCTTTTAGAAAAAAAGTCCAGGAGCGGAATTCATGTGTAAAAATGAACTATTTCAAAGTTCAAGCAAAAAAAACGAACTTTTAAAAATTCAAGAACGAAAACCGAATTTCATATAAAGTTTAGGGACGAAAACAATAGTTTAACCAATAAAAATTACTTAAAAAATTTATTTATTATGTTATTGATATGATATCAATCACATTTATTATCATTTCAATTTTTAAACTTATATATATAACAATGTTGATAAAATTACTAACTTTTTTAGTATTTTCCATTAAGATGTCACCTTAGTTTACGATGCACCCTTGTACCTAAAAGTTCATTAGTAAATGGCTTGTCTTCACTTACAACTGCATTATTATGACTTTCCTGCCATACATTGTAGGAGATATATATATATATATATATATGACATTTATTATTTATAATCAACTAATTTCCCACCTCAACTATTAGATCTACTATGGTGATAAGCTCTCCTGTTTTGTTATACTTATTATTTGTTGGGCAAGTGGTGGCTAGTGGCTACTTTTTTGTTTCCTTTATATTTCAAGGATGAACTTAATTAATAAGTTGGTTGGGGCAACCCACCATCCCAATCAAATGGTCCTACAAAGAGAAGAGAAAAGGGAAAGTTTGATTACATAATTATGGTTCCCAACTAATTCCCATACAGCCTCTTTAATAGACCCTACTCATCAAGCTTTGAAATAAGAAATAAGAGATAATAAAAAGATGGGTAATGTTAACGAGTGTCTTTAGAATAATGGTTAAACAAGCATTTAATGCTTCCACTTTATAGGAAATAGTAAAATTTTAATATTAAAATAATATAAAAATAACTTTTAAAGGTATTTTAGTCTTTCTATTTATTATTTTAATATTAAAAGTTCGTTAATTCTTGTAAAGTGTAAACATTTAATACTACTTAATCATTGTCCTAAAGCCACTTATTAACAAAATCCTAAAAAGATATATTAAACCTTAGAAATAAGAGATAACGTACTCTTGTTTCTCTTCTCTCTTTCCACTACCAACCTCGATAATCCATGCTTGCTTTTCAAACTTCTTTGTATAATTTTACATTAAATCAATATTTTGGTTGTCTCATCATTAAATTAAATATTCTTTTCATTTTTGTCATGGATGCGAAATCCCATATCCATCAAAACTCAATTTTAATTTTATTCATAAATTCATGTATTTATTACTTTAATATATATATATATATAACTAAAATTTTGAACAATTTAAAGATGAATATTTGCAACACAAAAATATAATATATATATATACAAGAAAAAAAAAAAAAAGTATCATATGCACAATAAAATATATAATCATAGACTAACGTGCTTAATACAATATTAATTACAAATAATCATGTCAAGTTGTAATAATAAAATTGTAGTAAAACTTGTAATACCCTAGTACCAATTAAGCACTATTAGACCTTGCCATTGAGTTATTCCATATTGGACTTAGAAATTGAGTAATTTTAGGCTAATGTTTCTTTTGTAAATCAAATATTTAACTTTGTTTGAACTTAGTTATAAATTAATCCAGCATAAATAAACATTTATTAGAACCATTAATAATAAAAATGAATTATCTCCATAATAGAAGTTCTTTTTATACACAGATGACATCATTTAAGTGTGATGGCTTTGCAATGGGCATCTCTACCAGCCATGCAACATTTGATGGCCTAAGCTTCAAACACTTTTTGGACAACCTGGCTGCCCTCACTCATAACAAGCCCTTGGCTGTCACCCCAAAAAATGACCGTCACCTCCTGACCGCCCGATCCCCACCACGTGTCACATTCTCACACCCTGAGCTAGTCCAGCTCAAGATCCCTGTAGGCCAAGACTCAAACCCCACAGTCTTTGAAGCCACCCAAGAAGACCTTGCCTTCAACATTTTCAGGCTAACCTCCGACAACATCAACAACCTTAAAGGCAAGGCCAAAGCCGCCAGCGGGGCTCACCCGAAAGCACGTGTCACGGGTT
Organism: Fagus sylvatica; assembly: GCA_907173295.1. Lineage (NCBI taxonomy): Eukaryota > Viridiplantae > Streptophyta > Magnoliopsida > Fagales > Fagaceae > Fagus > Fagus sylvatica. The sequence goes on from OU015770.1 coordinate 35,518,216, forward strand.
TTAACGTCGTCACCGCCCATATATGGCGGTGCAAGGCATTATCATGTGACACCGGGAATAATATGGATAGATTATCCACCATCCTTTATGCTGTTGATATAAGGCCAAGATTGAACCCACCATTGCCACCATCTTATGCCGGAAACGCGGTGCTCACCGCGTATGCAACGGCTCCATGCAAGGAATTGAATGAAGGGCCATTCGTAAAGCTAGTAGAGATGGTTTCTGAGGGTTCAAGAAGGATGACAGATGAGTATGCAAGGTCTGTGATAGACTGGGGAGAGTTGTACAAAGGGTTTCCACATGGGGAATTCTTGGTTTCTTCATGGTGGAGATTAGGGTTTGATGAGGTAGAGTATCCATGGGGGAAGCCAAGGTATAGTTGTCCAGTGGTGTATCATAGGAAGGACATCATTTTGCTCTTCCCTGATATCAAAGAAGGTGGTGAAAGCAATAGTGGGGTTAATGTTTTGGTAGCTCTACCTAGCAATGAAATGGAAAAATTCCAAAGCGTCTTCCACAAGTTCTTGGCTTGAAGAAAGCTAAATTTTCGCTTGCTCTCTCTTAGATATGTGTATGAGTGTGTTTGGTACTTTAATATATATGTGGTTGGTATGTAAAGTTGAACGTGGTCATTGAGGAGGACCATGTTGGTGGGGTGAGAGGATATATTAGTACTTGTCGTGTGGATGAAAGAATATTGTAAATGACTATATATGATATATTATATATATGTATAATAAAAAATACATGAATATTATTTATTTTCTGTTTTTTCTTTCTAATGATTGATCAGTTGGTAAAAGAAGAGTAGATGAAACATAAGTCTCACTTCCACTTGAAAAGAATTCAAACTCACAACTTTATTTGGCAACTTGAGATTTCTTTCTTCATTGGGCAACATTTTACGAGTCTCCAAAAAATGGAGTTTTATGAATGTTTAATTTCCTAAATTCCACGGAAGTTGCAAATGAGATATATACATGACGCTCAAGTGCTTCGCACACTGTACGCATTATCCATAATCCATTAGAGATAAATTCCGGTACTCTCAGCCTCCAAGGGCACCACGCCACCAACAGGTATAAAGCTATATGTGTACTAACAGCGAGCTTACTGCATGCACACTCTAGTACTGTCGTCATCCCATTTTGAGCCCCCAAAATTTGTCAAATTCTTATAACTTAGATGTCCAAAAAAAATGCATCTTTTGTTCAATCCGTACCTAGACCTCCCAAATCAAAGTTAATCGAATCCACTTACCCCATAAGATGAAAGGACCAATAGTTTGTATCAAATCATGGCCAAACCCTAGAGTTAACCAACTTCAACCAAGTTTGATCAAATCTGATCAAGTTTGATCGAGGGTATACTTATGTCCAAACATACCCGTTCAACTTGATTTAGCGTCAAACCCAAGAATTTTACTTGTTCATGCTCAAACCATAGGGTTCACCAATTTTGACCAAGTTTAAATGAAGGTTGACCGAGGTCCAAACATGTCCATTTACTTGGACCGAGTTTCAAACCAATTTAATTGATTTATGGCCACGCTTTGATAGGATCAAAATTAGTTTGGGATGCTATGTGCTTGTGCTTCTTGTGGACATAAAGGGGAGTCGCCATCCGGTTTAGGTACATGAATCATTTTTAATCTCTTATTACAAATTATAGGTTAATTGGTCTGGTCTAAGTTCGGAGTTAGGATACGGACTTGGAAAAGTGTTAGGCACCCAACCCACCCAACCATATGGTTGGCCTTTTCTATATTATTGGGGTATGTCTAAGGAAATTTTTATTAAGCAAATCAACACAATTTAAGACACACACAAGAAAATAAATATTAACAATTGAATTTGAAATCAGATAAGCATTCAATTGAGAGATACACTCAATCAATCAGATAAAAAATCCCTAAATTATGGGGACCCAAATTCCATGTAAAAAAAGAAGAAGAAAAAAAACATGTGATTATTTGAATAAAAGAGAATCAATCATGAGATAATTATACATGTGATCAAATCAATTAGAAAAATCCTTAAATTATAGGAACTTAATTTAATTATTCTAATCACCCAAATAAGCATGTGAGACAATCAGACGCATGTGACAAACCCATGATTAAATCTTATGCATTAATTCTAAAAATTTGAAATTAGTCATACTATCAATCAAAATTAAATGCCACAATCAATTGAATTTATTTTGTGACAATTTTAACAATCAAATCTCATGCCTTAATTGTGATTATCTTGACATATGAAGAAATTTGCAGTCAACCATGCTTTAGAAAGACATTCAAAATTTTACAATTCAAAATCCTAGTCTAAGAAAAGGGAAATTATTTTTGCATTCTTTATGCTTTATTTTTGTACAAAAGAAAAGGAAATTAATAGTATTCGAGCATGAATTAAAATAGTAAAGAGAAAACAAAATGAAAGTTGCATTTAGAAAATAAATAAATAAACAAGGAGGAACTGCTTGTACTAAGTATCGTACGCCATCATGAAACTGGCGTATACTACACTAAAAGTGGCGTATGCTGTCATTCGAACAAAATATGAACCCTAATCGGCATACGTCACAATGAAACTAGCACTTAAAGTGGCGTACGCTACTCTCATTCAAACAGAATTCCCAGCAACAACAATTTAAATGACTAGAAAATAAAGAGTAGAATGATAAATAAATAAAAAAAAAATACTGAAAATTAAAGTACAAGTATAATGAAAAAAAAAAAAAGAGGTAAAATGAGATTCAAATAAATAACATGAAGAAATTAGGGGGGTGGAGTATGAACTATTAAGAACATATCTCACCCTTTCAAGCTTGAGAAGCTATATATATTATTTTACCGGTCCCTTGACCAAATCTCTATTGTGGCTTTATGTGTTTTGAACCAAAGTTTTGGAATATGAACTAGGCTTAAAGAAGTATGATATAAGAGATAGTAATAAGGATGAAAGTGAGAGATTATATTTGAATTTGAGAATCAACGCATTTGACGAGGTAAGTTTTGGTGTTATCTTTTGTTTGCAAGTTGCAGGTGTCCTCTCCTTATGTAAGATATAAACCAAGCTTTGTTGATAATAAGGCCATCATTTTTTATTTATTTTTTAAACCTTCATGAGATCTAGAAGGATTAATGATTGACACTTAAAGTTAGCTCATATTTTCATTTTGGTCTCTAAAATTTGAATTTATTGAGATGCTATTACATGCCGCAGGCAGCCACGCACATGTAGGATTTTCCATCCATTATATTAACTCAGATTAAAAAATAAAATAAAAGAAAATTGATTGAAAAAATTATCAAAGTTTAAGGGTTTATAATTTCAAATTTAAAAAAAGGGGTCTATCTCAGTTTGACCCAAAATTTAAGGGATATTTTTTGTTCATTATTATTATAATTATTATAGAGAAAGGATTAGGCAAATGAAATATTGATGATATCTATCTGTCACAATTGTGGACCCATTAAAACCAAAAATATTATGTAAACATTGGTTCATTCTACTCCCTTCCTCATGGGAATAAACAAATGACTTTGAAAAAACAATGATAATAATAAGTTAAGATAGTGAGGCACTGAGGCTTTTAAAAACCTAGAGATTTGGACATTAAGCCCTAAGGGGGCTATCCAAGTATTTCACTATCTTCTTCTTTTATATAAAAAAAAAAAAAAAAAAAAAAAAAAAAAAAAAAAAAAAAAAAAACTCATAAGTGTAGTCATTGTTTTGGCCCACTTGAATCCCATTATGCATGAGGTGGGGTACATTTGGGCAATAAAGGGGTTACCATTACTCGAACTCACAACTCTTTAACTTGTAGATGTAATAAATTACAAGAGCATCCCATTAAGTCACCTCAGACGGCATTGGTGGGGATTCAAACCCCCCACCAACTAGCACCTACATGAGGTGCTAACCACTGAGGCATTAGTCCGTTCCCCAAGTATTTTTGTAATACCCGATCCCAAAAGATTAAAAAAAAAACCAAATAAAACAAGAGGGTTTATTTTTAGAGTCAACTTAGTAATTTTGACAGTTGGAATTAGTAATATATATACTCTAGATTAGAAACCTTAGCCGCTATAAATCTATTACTTGTTCCTAACTCAAATAATCATAGAGAGAAGGTTGCTTGAGGATTTTTAAAGAGAGGAGGCTAGCAAATTTTTGAGGTAAGAACCCTAACACGTTATTTTCTTAGTAAATATAATACCAGCCAATTGCTAGAGTAATTAATCCTACGTTCCATAGGCACTACTATGATTTTATGTATATATATGTTAGTGTAAATCGGTGCACCTAATTCTAAGATCTTGGCAAAAGTATTGAATCGGCTTTAGTTTTAGGATCAGTAGCAAGGATATTAATTTTGATGAGTTTTCTTTCTAATAGGTTGTAGTAGGTGAGATCAGATTTCAAAAGAAAATAAATAAATAACTTCTTCATCACCTATTAGGTTACTGACGTGGAGTCATGGGAGAAATACAAACAAAATCTCAAATCAATAGGCTACTATTAAATCAGTCATTGAAGAAAGAAAAGAAAGAAAATAAAAAAAGATGGAGTTTCATGGAAATTTCGGGTTAAAGGTAGTGAGGTAATAATTCACAATTTCATTGAAGTTGGGATAGATAGGAGGTGGTGTATTCATACAAGAAATTACCATTTGCCTGAATTGGTTAATTTTGGGGTTTTATAATTAAACTTTTGTAGTGGCCGGATACCATTTGAGATTTTTAGTGAAACAATTAAGATCTAAGAAAGAAAAATTTATGATGTAGTACCTATGTATTGCACTCTTGAATTATTGTATAATTGGTTTTAGGTTGGAATCATGGATCTTTAGAGGGAGGAAAGGTTTAAGGAGAGATACTGAAATTTTGTAAGTTTATTTGAGGTAAGTAACCTTTATCCTCAACTAGAATTTTCTCTATTCTATATATTAAATATTTCTATTTGCGAACCTATTATTATAGTTTATTATTCTATTATGCCAAAATCAATTTTGTTTCGAAATATCAGAAAAATCATTGTATTTGTAAAGTATTGTTTACTTCAAAAATTCGGATCAAGCATGTGATTATATGTTACAAGAATCTTTATACAACTTATTTGTTAAACTGATTTGTTTCTGTACGAAATTTGAATAAGGTTTGAAAATCACTATGTTTTAGAATTCACATATATTTTAAATGTGTTTTGATATTTAAAACCTCTCAGTCTGACTATCTTCTGGGCAGAGCCGGCCTTGGGAATTATGAGGCATTGGGCGGTGTAAAAAAATGAGGCCTTCTATCTTTTTTAAAAAAAAAAAAATCATTGAAAAATTATTTTACATATGGTTTCTGCTACAAAATTATTAATTAAACTTTTATATTCAATATTTTTTAACAAATCTTGTTCAATAGATAATATGACTAATCCATTTAATCTTTCTTGTAACATAGTTGATCGCAAATAAGATTTTTATAATTTTAATTTTGAAAAACTTCTTTCAACGGATGCGACTATGACAAATATAATCAATAATATTCTTTATGCAATAGATGCATTTGAAACAATTCAATTCCTTGATAAAATTAAGTATATTTGTCACTCCTTTTTTCTTTTGGTAAAATCTCTTGTAATACTTTTATGTCTGAAAATAAATCAATACCATAAAGATCAAAAAAATTATCAGATTTTAAAAAACCTTCAACATTAATATAATATTTTTTCAAATTATCATAATTTAGTGAAGTTAACTTCTTCACATCAAATAAATACCAAAAATATAATTGTTCTCATACATACTTGGGTTAGAGAAATAAATTATTATTAGGCTTAATTTAAAGGCTTGTTTTAAATATATAAGCATTTTTAATTTTTGTATATATAAATATATTGAGGTCTTTCAATAAGGGCCTTAAAATTTTTTGGGATGAGGCCTAATTTTGAGGTAAGGCCTAGAGCGGTCGCCCATCTCGCCCTTGCCTAGGGCCACCGCTGCTTCTGGGTCCCGCCAATGGAAATATACGTTGATATCGAAACGAGTTTCATTCTGGGTTTGCCACCGACCTATGTGTGGTTTTTGGGCCTTGTCACAAGGATAATGTGGCCGTAGTCACTAAAACTGTTTAGTATATGTATTTATATCTATATCTATATTTGTATCTGAATCTGAATCTATATTTGAATCTATATCTGTATCTGTATTTATTTCTGAATATGTTTAATTTGCTACTTGCAAATAAAATAATATATTTTATTTTGTGAACCAAACCAAATGCTTTATCAAAACCATCGTTTGAGAATTTTGTAGTACCTATGTATATTTGTTTTTAACAAATATGTGTTTGATCCGACTGGATAAAGATATTGGTTATTTATTGGGCTTCCTGACTTACCCCCTTTCTTTCCCATTTCAGATTCTGAGGATTAGCTAGCTCGGACATTGCGGGGGAGTTGTGTGAGAAGGACTTCTAGACATGAATAACATTAATATTTCTTATTTATTAATTAGGGACTTTATATGATAGACTTTTGCTTATTAGGATTTGAAATAGCAATGCATGAATTTAATTCATTTGAACTTACTGGTCATTATGTTAATTTGGAGATTTTATATCAAAGATATTATTCTTTTTAGAATTTGTTAGTAAGGCCTGGCACACTTGTAAGGCATGCCTTATGGGTGTGCAGGCTGTTGTCACGTGTCGAACTCATGCTTTGGGTTCGGGGCGTGACAATTTCACTATCTTACTTGCAAGAGACATTGGATTCCTATTTTCTAGGTTGATGGCCCATATGGCCCAGACTGGCTTCTTTATTCTTCTATTAAATCCCCGATGTTCTATCCCACAAACCCAATTTTGATTTATTGGAACTAATTTTTATAAACCTCATCACCGCATATTTGTACCTCATCATGCATATAAAACCTCAATAATTATCTAATACATTCGATAAAATAAATTATAGAATTCCTCTCTTTCTAAACTACATGGATCCAATTTAAAACTAATTGATCTCTCTCTCTCTATCTCCTTTTATGAAGACTTTTTTTTTTTAAGAGAAACTTTTAGGAAGACTTTGAACCTAGAATATATATTAACGTACACTACCGTCACATTGTTCGACAAGTATGGAATACTTAAGCAGAAGCTAAAAAAAAAAAAAAAAATTATGGAATATTAAGATGTACTGGCCAAAGTTTCAAATTGACCGCATGCATTGTTGATTGTTCAATTAACATGTACGTGATATTAATTAGTGCAACCCACTATTATACTAGACGAGGGGAGTAATTATATATAGTCCTAGATTACATTAATGTTGTACTTCTTCCTATCACATGATTGGTGGGTCTTGCTAATTTAATTCATGATAAAACTCCACTATTCATGTGAAATGAGGAAGTACGGAATTATTGTAATATGGAAATATTGTAAAATTTACAGAAATGACGGTATGAGGAGGGGTTAAATTTAAGTGAGACCTTTTTAAATAAATTAAATAATATTTATTTAACTAAATATTTTAATAATTTTTTATTTAAAATTTATCCTTCTTTTTGTATTAGGTGGCCAATGTTGATAATCTATTGTGTAAGAAATTGTTTTTTTTTTTTTTTTTTTTTTAAATGATGATTTGGTACCTTTACAATTTTTTATTTTTTATTCTTTGGAAATAGTTTAAGGTTTCAATTTGGTTGGGTTTATGTTGGCACAATATTTTGAGAGTTTTTTTGGAGGTGAGAAAAAAAAATGTACAACTCATTTATGGATTTTTTCTTTAATATAAAAAATAAAATAAAAAACCAATTATGAAAATAAAATTTGGGGCCTTTTGTAATTGGGGTCCCTGAGTGGCCTAGAGCTAAAGCCAGCCCTGGAAGTAGTAACGAGTACCGAATAATTACTCCTCTTCATAGCACTCTAAGGGTTCTTAATGACCCTCCTAGCACCTAACTTACACTTATTTTCGAGTATGTATACATCACATTAATCTAAATATGAGATCTCTTTACAAAAGAATTAACTTGCTTGTGGAATCACATATCCTAAAGTAACTTGCTAATAAGTCAAGACTCTTGGGGCTAATGACTTTGTTTTTATAAATAATAAGATAATATTTAAAGCTGCAAAACCTAGGTTCTTTATTTAATGACAAGAGACTTTATCATTTGAATTAATTGGAACTCATATAAAATAGTAAATTAAATAGGTTCAATATTAAAATCTTTTTTACTCTATCATTTTCAATTGGAGTCTATCAACACGGAGTATATTGAAGTACGATGCTGTTCAGCAAATAAAGTCAAAAAACTATGATTCTCTGCTTAACATTATTAAATTTGTCCAAGAGTTCTTGTTGAGGAAGACTTAAAATTGGAGTCTATCAATATGGAGTATATTGAAGTCGGAACCACGATTCTTTGCTATTCAGCCAAAAAAAAAAAAAAAACTATGATTCTCTGCTTAACGTTATTAAATTTGTCCAAGAGTTCTTGTTGAAGAAGACCAAACTACTATAAAAAGTCCACCAACCTCACCATAGCAAATCCCTCTCCGTATAATTAATAAAATCAAATTCACAAAGAAGGCAACGACTATACCCATCAAGGCAGATTGAATATGTGTAAGGGTTTTGTCCCTAGAAATTTTGCATATGAGGCTTTATATACGAATCCAGTAGGATCTACTCATGGTGAGCAACTTCGGATTAGCTAGCCTGAATACCAAAGAGACACATGAAAACCTTTGTGAAGGACTAGGATCAATCTGAGGTGGTTCAATTGAAACCACTCCGATTATGAAGCCAGATAAGTTTGTTTATTCTTCATTTCTTAGATTTTATGCTCAAATGTTGCATACATTTTAGCATTTTTTATTCTCATTTTATAGAACCACTTTCCCTCCAAAATCGTTATGCTTCCCCAAAATACTGCTTGTCGGTTCTGACGCATGAAATGACGAAAAATTATTAGGTACTCCGGGAGTACATTAAATGCGTACTCCCTCCTCTCATAGAAGTAGTGGGTCCCATCATGAATTTAATTAGCGGGACCCATAACTTCTGTGAGAGGAGGGAGTACGCATTTAATGTACTCCCGGAGTATAGTATAATTACCCTGAAATGACTTACAGTTTAAGCAGGGCACTTCGGTTTGGGGGAACATGTTGTGCATGTCACCATTAATGCTCTACTAATATATAGGTGGTTGGGAACTAATAAATGTCGATGGGAAGTAAGTATATATGGTCAGGAGGGATCAAGATCCTCTAGAGTTCTTAAGGTACTCTATCACATAGAGTTCTCTAAATCTTAATCATTCATTTTAAAATAAAAAGCTAAGATGATGTCATATCATCATTCCACTAACATAACAATAAAATAATAATTTGGTTGGATGGGTTAACCTTGGAGTGTTTTAGTTTGGTTTGGAAATTATTATTTTATTGTTATGTTAGTGGAATAATGATATGGCATCATCCTAGCCTTTTATTTTAAAATGAATGATCAAGATTTAGAGAACTCTATGTGGTAGAGTACCCTAAGAACTCTAGAGGATCTTAATCCGGTGGAGAGAGATAAGAAGGCTCGCCTTTTAAGGGATGGCCTATCACAGCGTAGACTCAGTAATCGAGTTGGACCGAATGTCTTTTACTTAGCCTTATATATCTCCCGACAGACTACTTATCGGACATTTGAGTCACTACATAATGCTTATTATATCAGGTAAGTAGATTGTAATAGTTTTGTCAACAATAAGTACACCTAATAACATATCAGAAGAATTAGTCAAATTACAAAATGTAATGATATTTCCTTAGATAAATATATAATGTTTTCTATAATAGCGGAACTAATAGTTTTAGGGTAAATTACACTTTACCACCCTCAACTATCACCCATTTTTCACTTCACCCCCTAAACTTTAAAAAGTAACAATTGACCCCCTAAACTAATCCAATTGCACGGCCGTTACCCCCTGATGCCAAAATCGAGTTAAAATTGACGGAATTAAGCAACACGTGACACGCACGTGATCCTGGGCCCACCAGAATAACTTTACCAATTTCATTTTTATCAAAACCCCGAATTGCCCTTATCTCAACTTTTTTTACTTTTTTTTTTATAATTTTAGCCTGGTTTTTATTTTTGGGTCCAAAGTTTTAAATTATTATCGCAAATTCAACCAATGGAAGAGAAGATGAGCAGTCATGAAGAAATCAAAGCTCCCCTCAGTAAGCTTTTCTTTTTCTCATTTCATATTTCCAATTCCACAATTTTCTTTCACTTTCTCTTCAATTTTCCACCTCTCCAAACACCAAGCTAAGCATTAAAACTTTTTCAATCATGCACAGTCCAGAAGCAATCTCGAGCCTCCGATTTAGTGGAACCGGAAAATCCCTCCGGAATCGAGAACTCTCCGATCGAGCAGGTAGCTCTGACGGTTCATGATCCAGAACAACTCCAATTTCAAGCGGAGCGGCGCACCGGCCCGGTTCATGTTCTACCGGAACGGTTCGTGGATCAATTTCCCAAACGAAGTGCTTGGAGATCTTCAGTTAAGGTTCTTGGAAGGCAAGCCGATAATGGACTTGTCGATTGGAGGCTCAAATTACCTCTTTGATTTTCTGCGCATGTTGCAGATCGATTTTCTGACCGAGAATCAGAGGTCCATTGCTTGGATCGACGAAAATGGTAAGTGCTTTTTCCCCAAAGTGTTTGTCGACGAAGAGTTCGCGAAATCGGAGGAGAATCCAGAAAATCCGAAGATCGAGATCGAGATTCGAATCGACATTGACGAGAATTCATCTAAGAGAAAGAGAGACGAATTTGAATCGAACTCCAACTCGAATTCGAACGAGGACGAGGCCGAGACTGTGCATGATTGAAAAAGTTTTGATGCTTAGTTTGGTGTTTGGAGAGGTGGAAAATTGAAGAGAAAGTGAAAGAAAATTGTGGAATTGGAAATATGAAATGAGAAAAAGAAAAGCTTACTGAGGGGAGCTTTGATTTCTTCATGACTGCTCATCTTCTCTTCCACTGGTTGAATTTGCTATAATAATTTAAAACTTTGGACCCAAAGATAAAAACCAGGCTAAAATTATAATAATAAAAAAAAAAGTAAAAAAAGTTGAGATAAGGGCAATTCGGGGTTTTGATAAAAATGAAATTGGTAAAGTTATTCAAGTGGGCCCGGGATCACGTGCGTGTCACGTGTTGCTTAATTCCGTCAATTTTAACTCGATTTTGGCATCAGGGGGTAACGGCCGTGCAATTGGATTAGTTTAGGGGGTCAATTGTTACTTTTTAAAGTTTAGGGGGTGAAGTGAAAAAGAGGTGATAGTTGAGGGTGGTAAAGTGTAATTTACCCATAGTTTTATGTATTTATAATTATTATATGGTCAAAAAAATACATCTGTGTATGTATCCAAACCATCGCTTTTGAACTTATCTTTTCTAGGTTGCATCCATGAGTTACTTTATATTTGAACTTATTCTTTCTCGTTGCATGGATGAGGTCAATATTGCATTCTGATTCATTGTATCAAAAGATCCATCATAGATATACCTTTCCTCGAATTTATCATATCGAACTTATTTCGGTCACTTTCACCGACCGAACATCATGTCTAATATATATTAATAAAAATAGCATTCAAGTCACTAACCTAAAAAAAAAATTAAAAAAAGAAAAGAAAAAAAGAACACCACAATTCATATGAATACCGGATACTGATGGCACTAACAAGATTTGAACAACAATCTAGTAGCTACCTTCGAACCTTAAGGTATTCAGAATCTCAGAAATGGCAACATAAATTGTTTGAAAAGTAAAATAAAAACAGTCAGAAGAATAAGAATGATAACGCAAATTAACAACAACAATACTTGCATAATGATAATCATGATATCAATTATCGTCACCTCAAGTAGACTACAATATTACAACAACAAAACGAAAGTAATAAGAGAGAGAGAGAGAGAGAGAGAGAGATTTGTCACCAAAAAGAACAAGAAACAAAAATACACATTAAGAAGCAATTAGTCAAGATAAATCATATAAATGTACCTCGAGATATATAGAAACTAATTAAAAGAACTTGCAATATTCTAGTTTTTTTTAAGAGAAAAATGCAATATTCTAGCTGAGGTAGTGATAATACCATTAATGATTTATTGCAATAAAATCTTATAAGCTATTGCAACGAATTATTGTTGGTACAATAACTTAACTCCTTTTAAGTTATCATTGCATCGACATTTAGCTTGTAGATGCAATAATATGTCTATTACCATTATAATTCTTTTTGTTGCATAAACACCTTTTGTTATACATATTTTGGTATAGTGAACTAATAATTTGTCAAAACAGATTAATCAAAAATGTATGGATGCTAAACAGTCGAACCTGAAATGTGTGGTTAAAAGGCTAACATCAAATAATTTTTGAAAACAAATATAACAAGTCATAAATTTTGTGAATTTATCTTTACCATTTGCATCAAAAACCAACTTGTTTATTGTGAACCATAGAATTAATTAAATTGTATGAGCCATGAAATCTAATAAGCATGAATTTTCTTCCCTATACCTCCATCTCATAAACTCGTGTCATGAGTAGCAGTCTAGTACCTGCTACATTTAGAGCCCCACAATATCAATGATAAGTGTCTCACTCACTCTCACGTATGTGCATACGGGAGTAGCTCACAAAAGCATTTAAGATTCTAAACTCTTATTTTCTTTCCATGTGCACATTATGATTTTGACAGGGAGCTTTTGACTTTTGTCGAATGGCAAAGAGAAGAAAGATGGGAAAAGAGAGATATTAATATGTGGGAAAAGAAAAGTTCGATACAAAAGATAAAAAAATAAATAAAGTTTAATGTATTAGAGTGGCCAGGTAGGAGATACGAAGATATATAGCTGCTTTTATATACATATATTTTTATTTATATTTATTTTCTGATGAGATGGATAGTCTGGCTTAACCACCAAGCCAATTCTTTCCATTTTAGGAAGGTTCTTTCGGACGAATAATTTTTTTCTAAGAAAAGTGTGAAAGGTGACAAAGGGCAAAACATCCAATCAAATTTCTTTCTGTCCCTTTCTTGTGGTAATAAATATCTCCAACAAAAGCAAGTGGAACCAATCAATAATGAAATCCTAGCTACATCCGTAAAGGGTCCCACAATTATGAGCTTTCCACGTCTTCCATTCACACTAGGGACCAAGTGGTCGGTTGTCCTTGTCTTTGTTTCAAGACCTGCCCTTCACTTCACAGGCCCCCCTTCTTTCCATGCTTTTAAAGTCTTTCTTGAATTTTATATATATCCTAACCTTTTCATTTACTGGAAATAAAGATTGTTTTATTTTATAGTTAAAATTTTATTTTTTTGATTTTAACAGTGTAATAAAGAGTATTATGAAATTTTAGATAATATGATATTAAATATAGTTTTAAATGTGTAATATTTAATATGAATAGAAAAAATAAATCCATTTGAAATAAAAAGCATCTTTCATTATATTTAATAAATAGTGATAATCTTTCACGAACATCATTAATTTAGGGTATTCGAATTTTAAAACCTTAAATAAAAATTTAACAATAATACTATAAACATAATTACAAATTTCATAATTTTAATTTGATGTCATTTTTATTGTATATCAAAACAAGTCGTTTAGGAAGCATACAGTAATTAAGGCCAATGACATACATGATACAACCAAGTGAATTCCAGACTTTCAGTATATAAAAAAAGTTTAGGACAAAAAGAAAGAAACGGATAACAATGAAGTAGAGAAGCTATCATCAGAGCTGGAGATTCTTGTTCTAGATGTTCAGATATAATTGGTAACTTCAAAAGGGAAAAGAAATTGAGATCATGTTCTAGCACTTTCACATATGGGTGACTTCAAAGGGCTAACTAGATTTCTGAGTCTAGATTAAACAAGTCTAGACTCTAGATGGAGACGGATCAGTGAAAAGAAGGATCAAATGGCTATCGTGCTAAAATTGGTTCTGTATCCATAAAAGTACAGTCGGTGGTAGCAGCCATCGAGTGCTGTGTAGCTAGATGGCACAACTCAAAGTAGTAAAATTACAACTAAAACATAGGAATGCATTCTAGGAAAGTAGTTCACAAACCAATTACAATGTTGCATTAAGTATTCTTGAAATGTAAATTTGCAAAAGCAATTGCTTGAATGCCTGGTGAAAGTACTGAGAGGCCATTTCTTCAGGTAAATTCAAGCTCTCACATGCAAGGCTGGCTCTTAGGTTAGGCCATTTTAGACAATTTCTTATAAGGACATTAGAAGAAAAAAAAAAAAAAAAGACCCAAAATTTTATCTCAATAATTAGTTGTATTGGAGAAATAATTGTTAAAAAGACAGAGATGGGTTGTGTGTTCTCTGCCCCACCTCAAGAAGGCCCCCAAAATTATTTACCAATAAATCCAATCCAATTGACATCCTAACTTATTTCAATAAAAAATAAATAAAATAAATAAATAAGAGAAGGAAATATGTTGTATGTGTCAAATCATCTTTAATGATCAATTTCTCAAAACGACTTGAGACTTCGATTTTTGTAATCAAATCTCCCACATGATATTGATTGTCAACTTTACTCACTCAATCTCTCATTGTTCCATACAGCACACACCAAACAATCTCTCTCAACACCAAAATCAAAATTGGAAATTAGATTTTAGGTGTCCATCAGCATGATCACCTTACACAAGGTAACTTAAAAGTCTTTTTTTTTTTTTAAATAATAATAACAAATTTTCATCTTTTTTTTGTTGAATTTTATACTTAAACCATGATATTTGAATCCCTATGTAAATTAGTCTTGGTTTGGTTGGTATTAATTCATCAAATAGAAGAAAATGAGAGAAGAATAGAAAAACTAATTAAATCTTAAATAAAATAAAGTTATTGCTAAGAATATAAAAAATAAAAAGAAATTTTATATGAAATCTCACAAATCAAATTGCAATTCATTAAAAAGAGTTCAAAAGATAGTGAAACTTTTGCTAGATAAAACCTGTATCGCATACGGTATTTTACTGACAAAACTTATTACAATTGTTTCTGCAAAAATAAGTTTTTCAAAGTAATTTTCAATTAAAAAAATGAATTAAAAAAATAAATAAAATAGAATTTAAATATATACCGTTTTAGGTCTCAAACCATATCGAATATAACCTGCTTAAGTGCTTAGATACATACTAAACTATAGGAATGCATCTTTTATTTTCGATGAATAGGAAAGTCGCTAGCCATCTTTTATTTTCGATGAATAGGAAAGTAGGTACGAAGGTAATCTCATATTCTATCGTGATAAATTATTTAATCTAATTTAGTCCTCTAATTTTCAATTTGTTTCAATTTGATCTTCTTTGTAATTTTGTTAAGTGGGGTACCATTAAGTACCAAAAATGACATAGTTTTGACTTTTTTTATGACTAAAATATACTATACACCCTTGAAGTTTGACCAATTGTAATTTTCCCTATAATATTTGAAAATTTAGATCAACTACTTTAATGTTTAATTGTGTTTTGATATTTGTCCTTCCGTCTAGGAATTGATGGTTAATTGTCACCTCATCTCAAAATGACGTAGTTCGCATTAAAACTACGTCGTTTTGTCCACATCAGTAAAAAAAAAATATTTAACTCTTTATTTTTATTTATTTTTAAATCATTTTCTTTTCTTTCTTTCTTTTTCGTTTTTTCCCATTATTTTTTCTTTCCCCCTCTTTCTTTCTCACTCTCTTTGATCTGACTCTCCCTCCTCAACTCTTACTCTTTCTCTTCAAATCTCACTCTCTCACTTTCTCTATTCTAGTTGAGCGAGCCTTAGCTCGTTGAGGCCACCGCATATGGTGGCTTGCTGGGAAGCTTTAGCGTGATCTCCACAATGCCCAAATCTCACCATGTTGTCTCTCTCATCACGTCTCTCTTAGATCTTCTCTCGTTTCCAAGATTGCATCGTGGTGGACCCTATGGCAGCGTTGAGTGGTGGTTTCTGGTGAGACTTACGATCTGGAACATTTGTGCCAAAAAACCCTAATTAACCCACCCAACCACCACAAACCCAATTAAAAAAAAAAACGCAACAACAAAAACCTCCTTTGTATGATTCCACGATGACGAATCTCTAGTCTTCTGCACCGTATGTATGGATTGAAGGCTCGCTCGATGGCACCCTTTACATACTCAAGGTTCATTTCTAGGTTGTGCGAGATCAAGAACTTTCCCCTTTTTTTTTTCTTTTTTTTGGCAAAGAACATAGCCATCTCAACGGTGCCATTTTCATATGTACGCACCCAACATCAAGAACTTTCCCTAGCCTCCTTCATGCAACAATCCTATCCATTTTGAAATTCGGGGTTTAATGTGAAAACCGGCGAAGAAAGGGATTGGAGCTGGGTTGTTAATTTCATTTGACTTTATTTTCGTTTTTGTTTGAATCTGGTTTTAGTTTTTGTTTGATATAGTTTTGTCTTAATTCTAAATTTAAATTTCTATATTTAGGTTCCAATTCTTTGGAACAATTTGGTGGATTGATTTCTTTGTATGTAACTGAATGTTGAAAAGATTTTGGTGTTCTTGTTCATCCAAAGAAGAAAAGAAAATAATTTGAATAATTTGATTTTTGGGATTTATTTTATTTATTTAATTTTTTTAGATTATTTAATTACATGGAAAATTAAATTGACGTGTCATAATTTCATTTGTCCACCTAACACATGTGGCATGCTTAGTTGGCAGTTAATGGTTAGGCGATAATGTTTCTTAGACAAACAGACCAATATCAAAACATAACAAAACCTCAAGGTAACTAATCCAAATTTTCAAACATTAGGGGATGAAATCCAAATTGGCCAAACTTAAGGGTATACAGTGCATTTTCGTCTTCTTTTTTTTTTTTAATTTTCTAATACACATTAAAAATCATAAATATGTACAAAATTATTTGACACATATGTAAATTTTAAAGAACTTATCATCTCTAAATCCTTATAAGTATATAAAGGTATCCACTTTTATGGACATGAAAATATCACCACTATTTTATTGTAACTTTTTTAAATCTCATCTTGATTCCTTTAAATACTATCATACGTAACTATAATAAAAAAGATTTCTATTATTTAACTATTTCTTCAAGCACTATAATGAATTTAATATTTTGAGTATTATTGAAGTATTGATAAATAATTGAAAACTTAGGTATATAAAAAATATTTGTACAATTACATATGTTATTATACATCCATGAATCAAATTTAATTAGTACTCATAAGTTATAAGTGAATAAAAAATAAAAAAATAAAAGTAAAATACACTGTAAACCCCATAAGTTTGGCTAATTTGGATTTCACCCCTAGATGTTTAAAAATTTGGATCAATTACTTTGAGGTTTGGTTGCGTTTTGATATTGGTCTTTCCGTCCATATCAGTTAATAATCCTTCCAAAATTTTAAAATATATATATATATATATATATATATATTAGAAAAGAAAATTAAAAAATTAAAATTTGGGAGGGCCATGGCCCCTAAACCATTTCCATGGCTCTACTAGAATGTGACAATAGGCAAATTAACAAAAATGCAAGAAAAAGAGCAAACCATACATCAAGGCTCTAGCCCTGTATAGTAGGACAGAGAAAAGAAAGGGCCCCTAATTACTTTGGTAGAAGCATACCGTATATAAGTCCAAAATTTTATCATATAATAATAGATGATTAACATAACTAAAATAGAAAACAACACTTCTTTTAATTTGTTTTTTTTTTTTTTTAGTAAAAACAATTTAATCAGACAATATTTCACATTTTTCTAAATCTTTAATAATATAGTTTTACCTAGAATAAATCATTTTAATGATTTGGGTAAATTACACTAACACTCCTAAGGTTTGGCGAAATTACACTCATTACACCATATTTTCAACTAATAACACACCGCTCCAAAATTCTCAAAAAAATTCACACTCGCTCAAAAAATGATCAAATTAATTGACACTCCTCCGCTAAAATGATCAAATTAATTGACACTTTACCCCCAAAATTGGAGAGGAGTGTGAATTATTTTGAGAATTTTAGAGCTGAATGTCATTTGATGAAAATAGAATGTAACGAGTCTAGATTTGCAAACTTAAGTGGTGTTAATTTAATTTATCCTAATAATTTTAATTAACGTATAGAAAACCACATAACAAAAGCTTATTTGTATGACATGTCATTTATCTACCCCCAAAAGTTAGAACGCATGGTAGCTAGTTTTGTCTTCTCTTCTTTATCTTTTTCTCTATGGACAAAGTTTGATTACAAAACTACAACCCACTACATGGCAATTAATAAAATCATCCACGTGTACTTTATTCACATGATCTATTTAATGAGTCATGTGACTTCTTTAAATAATACATGTGGATTATCTTATAAGCTGCCACGTAGTGGGTTGTAGCAAACTGACTACAAACCGGTTTGTAACCAAACCTTGTCCTCTCTCTATTGTGCCTCATGGTTTTTCAATCTTTTTTTTTTTTTTTTTTAATTTAAAATAATAATAATAATAATAAGAGAAGGTGTATAAATGTTGTACGATGATGTAGGATGCTGTCGACCGAAAAGGCTCCATGATAAAATTAATGATAATGATCAGAATATAAAACTTGGGTCCACCCATAAAAGAGGAATATTTATTGGTATCATTATTTTGATTTTCATTGGACAGCATGGATCTTGGAATAGTAAAAGAATATAATTTGACCAATAACAAAGGAATAGTAATAAAATAAAATAAAAAGGTAGAATCTATTGTGTACAACAGTTAAAGGTAGATACCTTCGAACAATATATAAATAGGCATCCTGAATTTTTTGCAAACAGAGCTATCAAGTTATTTACTTAATACTTTACAAGTTTCAACTTGTAATCGTGAATAGGGTTTAATTTGAATTTTGTTGCCAATCATGCCGAGGGATAGGGATCCTCTAGTTGTTGGTCGTGTTATAGGTGATGTTTTGGACCCCTTCACAAGGTCCATTTCTCTCAGGGCTAATTATAACAATAGGGAGGTCAATAATGGTTGTGAGCTCAAACCTTCTCAGGTTGTCAACCAACCTAGGGTTGATATTGGTGGTGAGGATCTCAGGACCTTCTACACTCTGGTAAGCACAAAACCCTTTTCTTTTCTTTTTTCTTTCTCAGCTAGATTCTTATTCTTCTTGTTCTTATTTATTGAGTTTCAAGTTGGTTTATCACATTTCTTTCAATTCTTGATGAGTACGGTACTTAATATTTTGAGTTATATATGATCACTTCCACCCCCACTGAGCAGGTAATGGTGGATCCTGATGCACCAAGTCCTAGTGATCCCAACTTAAGGGAGTACTTGCATTGGTGAGTAGCCTCTCTCTCTCTCTCTCTCTCTCTCTCTCTCTCTCTCTCCACACACATTCACAGTCCAGTGAGATACGTCTAGAAGTTGAGACTTGCTTAGTTGATTATCTCAATCTCTCTCTAACATGAAAAGTTATCTTATGCATCCGATATATATATTATTTCTCTCACAGAGTACACGTCTCATATAATTACGCACAGTGAAAATGAAAATTCATATATCGGATACCTAAGATAATTATTAATCTAACACATACATACACTTAATTAAAGACTTAGTATAGACATATACAAAATGTATGATTAGATCCTCTCTCTCACAAGGTCTGGATCCCTTACAATTATAAGGTTCAAGAAAAATTATACATATATGAAATACATAAGATAACTATTATTATTATAACACAAACAATTAAAGTCTTATATAGGACAAACACATACCAACGGTATGATTAGTTGTGGTAATTGGAGTTTGGACTATAAGGTCAATACCCTTTGTTTTGGAAGATCTATTATTATTATTTTGGTGAGTAGTTTGTATTGGAAGTTGAAACAAAGGCAGTTGGGTTAGTGAAATTTATGGAAGTCATGAAGAGTAATGTCACAACTGAAAAGCTTATCTCTGGGAAATTGAGATGAGGATGTGTCTGGTGAGGATGAGGAAATTCATTATCTTTTACCATCATATAGTAGCTGAAAAGGCCTAAAGCTGTTGTACTGCATGTTTGTTCATATGTAATTGACATATCTCTCTTTCTTTAGTTTTGTTTTCTGTTTGATTGATTGATGGCATATATGCCTCGTGGCATGGAGGACCACTATTAAAGTTTCTTTGGATTTACAAGGTTTCTGGGATATAGAATGGGTCCCTAGATGTACTAGGATAAAGCCTATAATGAACATCATGCTTTGCTGTTTACCTTTTTCTCCTCCCTTTTTACCCTCCTTTGTTTCTATTTTTCAGATTTACAGTTATTCCGTAGGATTTTTACATAGCACTTAATGTATATCTATATTCTAGTACAATACAAGTAGTGGTGAGTCAGACTGGTGGAAAGCCAACAATATTCCTTACATGATCTTTTGTGTAGTGAGTGAATGGTGATAGACAACCAGTTTTCTATAATCAAGGACGTGGGACTGGGAAGCAATTCACTTTCCACCATCTTCTCTAAAATCCAAATACTTGGCCCTTATATTTTTTACTTTGGGCATTTCTTTTGGAATATATTCCCCTTGGTTCCGAGGACCCTCTGTGCCAAGTTTTATTCAAGAGATCTTGTGTTTCACTGCTTCATAATTGTTTACACCTATTCCATCAAATAGAGAGAATGATGATGAGCCCATTTTCTAGGTTTATATAGGAAAACATATGAAAAAATATATATTATTTAATATAATATCTCTTCAATAAAAACTTCCAAATCGACCCTTAAGCAAATGACTCAATTTTGGACTTTAAAAAACTCCGGAATATAAAGTATGGGCATATAAGAAAGTTAAATTTAAGGCTTAATACAAGATTAACAATTTAGGACGAAAGGAATAATATATTAAAACTCAATAATTAGGTTAATTTTCTTCTTGTGGCACAAGGCTTGAACAACACCCATGCAACGGGGAATTCTTTTTTGGGATGAGTTGATTATTAAAAATACAATAAATTAAACTAACTTTTGGGATGAGCTTATCTTGTAGTATTACTTTTGGTAATTAACTAACTTTTTTCTCCACCTGAATTTGTTAGGCTGGTGACTGATATTCCAGCAACTACAGGGGCAAGCTTTGGTGAGTATTACTATGTATAATTTAAGAGCTGCAAATTAAGGATTGTCAATTTTCAGTACATGCATGTTTTTCATCATGGACAAAGGTAATTTGCAATGAATGAAATTAATAATCCAAACCTCTTCTCTTCTCTTCTCTTCTCTTCTCACTTTCAACGAATCAACATCATCTCTTTAATTTGTCAACATGGGCCTTTTTCCACTTCATATCTCCTTTTCAACAGGAAAGGAAATATCATGAAATCATCAATACTGTAGAAATGGTCACTATATGTACCTTATTGAATTGACTCAAAAGTTTTAAGCTTTTTTTGTTTGCCAACAACTTTTTATTTTAGCTTTTTGGTTTATTTAATTATGTGCATTTTTTAAAAATCTTATTTTTTTTGAAGTACAATTATATTTCAATATCAACTTTCAACAAATAAATTTTCATCAAAAACCTATATCCAAAGGCACTAGGATGACTTATTTTTACTATATATACATACCAACGCTATAATTAATAATTATTTGATCTAAACCTTTTTATATAACGCTCCCATGGTTCAAGTCATCATCATGATCATCAATCATCAATAATAATATTTTTTATTATTTGATCTAAACCTTTTTATATTATTTGATCTAAACCTTTTTATATTGGTAACAATATCTAATGCCAAAGGCCATTGTTTTCCTCTAAATTATCTATATATGCAAACATGGCATATATATGAATTAACCTATATCTAATTCTAACATGCATGCAACCTCACCTAATATAATGACATAATATGTGCTTTAACTTCAGAAAAGTTAGAGCATCTCCAACAACACACTCTATTTTATCTTCATATGTAGAGAGCTATTTTTTCAACTACACTCCAACAAACTCTCTATTTTATCTTTATTTTTATTAAAATAATATTTTTATTATTTTATTTTAACTTTTTTTTCTCTCTCCTCATTTCTCTTTTCTTCTTTGTTTCTCCCCTCCAGTGACCCACAGGCCACACCACCTCCCTCCTCCCTCCTCAATCTACCAGATCCACACCCCTCATCCAAAACCAACAAAAACCACCAGATCCACACCTAGGCCAAGATCGGCGCTCCACCCCTTAACCGAGATCGAGCTCCACTTCAAAATCAATCCAAAATCAACCACCAGAAAAATCCAGCAACGACCACCACTTTACCAAGAGACCACCACTCCACCAAACTGCAAACTTAACATCCAAAACCTAGCAACAACCACCACTCTACCAAGCTGCAAACAGCAAACCCAACATCCAAAATCAACCAAAATCAAAATCAAAAGTCATCCAAAATAACCAAATCACGCCGTCTACCCAAACCCAAGCCCGTTTCCAACCGTCTACCACCACTCCACCATGCCAAGATCGAGATCGGCGCAAACCCAAGCCCGTTTCCAACCATCAACCACCACGCCACCACAAAATCAACAAAAAACAAAGGAGAGTTATGGAAAACAGAGGGGAGAGCACAGAAAAGGGAAAAAAATAAAATAAAAAAGGAAGAGAGAGAAAGAAATCGTGCCAAAAAAAAAACTTAAATAGAGTCGGTCAAAAACAATTTTTTTTTTTTCAGCTGAAGAGTGTACAGTAGCTTTTCATTTGTGAAAAACTACTGTAGCATTTTGGCAATTTGAAAAGCTATTGGAGCATCATTTTTTCATTTTGGCTCTCTACATGTGGAGATAGAAAGTTATTTGAAAAGCTGCTAGAGATGCTCTTACCCAAAGATAAATCCTCTATAAATGGTTAATAAACATATATTAATTGTTTATAAATAGGGTCATAGTATTAGTAAGGCATGCATAAATACATATATATATATATGTATGGACTTTCAAATGTCCCATCAACTGTAGCTAAGGGAGAGGGTCGTGGAGGGTGGGTCCAAAGGCACCACTGGCTTTAAGAATCACACCCTCTCCAATGAACCATTTTTCACCATTGTTGCCTCTTATGCACTGATGGTCCCCTTAAATGATATGTCATATTCAGGTTCGGCTAACATCTAATGCTTATGTATATTGAACACGACATGAATGTGACATATATCTTAAAATGATTACAGGTCGGTCTCGTATTTCGTATAAAACCTTATCCGTTATATTCATGTCATAATACAAATCATAATAAAATACATAAAAATGAAGTAATGTATGATTCATTTATGCCATTAATATAACTTATGATCTATAAAGTTAAAATTATTATATTAATATAAAATAATAATTAAATATTATTTTTATACATCGTTTAGCATTTACACACGCGTACGTTGAGATGGATCAACTTATGATTTATATTATTGTCTTGCAATGTTATCAATAGTTTGGGCAAAGTTTTTAATCTACTTCTTATATTACTAACCTTCAATGCATATGTCTGATTAATATCTATATTGGGTATGGTTAGGCCTAATGTGCTACAAACCCAAAACCTAAAATTTGTCACCCTACATCATAGAAGGTATCTTATACATCAAATATATGTATTAGTCCTCTCATATTGTGTGAGTTTCACACAACTATAAAGCTCACATATTATAAGAAGGAAGATTCATCGAAAAAATACTATAAAAGAGAAAATACATATATATAATGCATGAGATAATTATTACCATATGAAGGGATTGAACAACTTGAAAGGGTGTGTAACAATCATGTTTAATTAATTATTCTCTATGGTTCTTTCAACATGGAGTGACATGTGACGCATGTTAATGATTTTAGGGCAAGAGGTTGTGTGCTATGAAAGTCCACGTCCAACGGTGGGGATTCATCGCTTCGTTTTCGTGTTGTTCCGTCAATTGGGAAGGCAGACAGTCTATGCACCTGGGTGGCGCCAGAATTTCAACACCAGGGACTTTGCTGAGCTTTATAATCTCGGATTGCCAGTGGCTGCAGTTTATTTCAATTGCCAGAGGGAAAGTGGCTCGGGTGGAAGAAGGCGATGAGAGAAAAACTCTTCTATATTTGAAAAAAAAAATTATAAAAAAATAAGACACTAGCAAGTAGCAATAGAAGTATTTATGCATGTATGAGCTATATTTAGCTAGTCACAGCTCCTCATTCCACTCCTCGGTTATAGGGGATTTAGTACTAAGAATTATGGGAAGCTAATGTGTCTAATGCGTGAACATATATCTATATAATATTATGGATGGAAGTTTAATAGTGTACACCCTTTCTTTGATCTGTTTGAGATGTGGTATGCATTATACGTTATATCCCTATTATGGCTTGGCAAACGCAATTAATTTTAGTCTACATGTATTTGAAGGCTGATAATGTTATAAGTTCCTTCACTACTCTATATTTATTTTGCTCTTTTTTTAGTTTTACGCTTAGTCAAATTAATGGTATATGTGTTTGAAAGGGATATATTTTGCAACCCCCTCTCTTCTACTCTTCTACTCTCCTCATCTATATATCCACATGTCCCCATAATAACATTGTGCCACCCCCTCTCGTCTACTCTCCTCATCTATATATTCCCATGTCCCCATATTAACATTGGATACAGTCGTACACTATGTGTAGAAGTGTATATAAAGAAATGAAAAGGATAGTATTAGTAGATCATAAAAGAATAAAGAAAGGAATATAATGCATTTTATATACTGTGTTTAGGAGTTTATAAAAGAAGGAATGGAAAGGAAAGAAATATATAATTTTACTATATATACCTTTCACCTTTAATTTGTTCTTTTATATATATATATATATATATATATAAAAGGATAAAATCGAAATCAATATTAACATACATTTAGAATGAGAAAAATGAATAGAATAAAAATAATTGTTGAAGAATATTATATTTATTCCCTTGTAAGTAGGAAGGAATATAATTTTGATAATATGTGTATGCGAAGCTTCCCCCTAACCACATGCATCGAGAAATTATCAAGCCCAATGACCTTGAGGATAGCTCCAAATGGATTCGCTGTCAATCATGAAACGTCAAATTTACAACTTACACTTTTGTAAGTGCATATTACGACTCCTCGTACCACTAGACTACCCTTTTGAGTTAATAAGAAGGAATACTCATTTTATTTCATTCCCTCCTAAGCATTCCTTATAAGTGAAATGTTGATTTTATCCCCATTTTAAAAAAGAGAAATAAAATGTGAAAGATATACAAGTAAAAATTTATGTTTCTTTCTTTTCAATTCTTTTTTTTTATATAAACTTCCAAACATACTTAAAACTAAAATAAAAATAACCTATTCTATTCTATTTCATTACAATCTACCAATTACATTCCATTCTTTAATAAACTCTTAAACATAGTATAAGGAACTATCCAAACAAACAAACAAACAAACAAAACAGTGTAAAGAAATTAATATATCTCCAACTTTTGGCAAGAATGCTTAAGAAGAAATGGAATAAACACTCTCTCTTAACCATACCATTCATTCCCACTAAATTGCTAAAAATTGAAATAAATAAAATATTCCTTAAAATCTCTTTCAGACCATTTGATTCCAATTCTATTCCTTTCTAACTTTTGGCAAGAATGCTTAAGAAGAAATGGAATAAACATTCTCTCTTAACCATACCATTCATTCCCACTAAATTACTAAAAATTGAAATAAATAAAATATTCCTTAAAATCTCTTTCAGTCCATTTGATTCCATTTCTATTCCTCTCTCAAACAAGTTGTAACGGTGTGGGTCTGAAATCAAGCATTGTAAATGAACCTTGAAAGCAAAATTAGTGTGAAGTTGCTATTAGTTCTTGAAATGTCTAGGAGAGAGGATTGCTGACTTCACTACTCTTCGGCTCTAACTTGTTTTTATTAAACTAAACAAATGGGAAACAGTGTACCCTTTCTTTTCACTTAGATGAACAAAGATTTGATAGTTGGGATTTTTGCAGTAGAGATAGACTCACTTCAAGATGCAGAAGAATTCCAAACCATCATTTGTATGTGATATTCCCTAGGAACCTTATAACGTGTCATATTTTTATTTGGTTCTAAAATTCCTGATTACCACGAGGTCAGGAAGAGTTTCTTTACATGTCTACATAGTTCTTAACCGAAAGAGAAAAAGCCGAACATTACCAAACCAATCTAGAAAGATATTCTCCAATCGTTCACTTACTGCTTCCTTTTATAGATGTGACAAGTCCTTTGTCTTTGAGAAATAGAGGACACTATATTGTATTAAAACGCCTTTAGCACTTATGGTGTGGTTTTTTGTGGCTAAATTGTGCACTTTGGTTTGTTATCTCTGGCAATAATAGCCAAATTCCCTGATAGTTTGAGGGGGGAGAGCCAACCCTCTATTGTTCCAAGGCAGTGGAAATGCACCCTATAGTGGCAGGTGTCGGTCCTTTTTTCCAAGTTTTCATACTTCTATTAGGAAGCACCAATTCTCATTCAGCCTCTCTCACATGATTGCGAAACCCACATAAAATGTGAGGGAATTCATATATCAGATACATATGAAAATTATTAAATCAATACAATAACTCGACTTTGTCCAGACCAGCTCTTGGGATGAACTCAGGAGTTCTGAATACTGCAAAAAGGCTCTTATAAATATTTCATGAATTAAAGCCTAATTCGCACTTAAGCTGTTTTTTTTTTACCTAGTGTGTGGAAACATTTAGGATTTGAACAATATTATTGCAAGAATGTTTTGTAAGGAAAAAAAAAAAAAAAAAACTTGGGACAGAAGACATTTTCAAACAACACATTAGCTTTCTAATTCAATTCTCTTGTCTAAAACAAAAGTTGTCACAATTCAGTATACAGGAGGATTAGAAGATTGGTAACTACATGTCACAAACATCGGCTAAGAGGGGGAAAATTGTGAGGGAAACCAAAAACAAGTAAACAAAAGTAAGGAGGCTACAGATGATTATATGTGCAACTGTGCTTATTGGTCAGTGAAACCTGGCTTCAAAGATGGCTGAGGTGAGGTTTCATTGGGGTTGATAGTTCTACCAGTAGGAGGCAAACACCTTTTTGAGAAAAACGCAGCTATACTTTTTGTCCTCCCACAGCTCTTTTCTGGTAATGGAAAAAGAAAACTGATTTAATCTCGGAGAAATAAATCCTTCAGATGAATTCTAGAAAATCCAGAATGGGAGCATAAATACCTGGGGAAATCGACAAGCCAAGCTTGTCCAGAATTTCTTTCTTGACCTGCATCCAAGATATCATATAATCAGCAGACAAAAACTCATTTTCGGCACACAAACTTAGATTGCAATCTAGGACCTCTCATTTTCAAACCCGGTTAGCAGTATCTTCAGTGATGTAGTGATGTCATGAAGGGGATTTCTTGGGGCCCAATAAATTCTGACTGAAATGTGAGCTTAAGAATTTAAGCCCTCCCTAGGGTAGGTGGTTAAATGGGCGAATTGCACTATTAGGTCATTGGGATGATGCATCAAGGAGAAACACGTCAAAAAGGACACATGCATCTTCCATCAATGGAGTCAAAATCTCCATTTTATGAGGAAAAACGAAGTTTTTTAAGAGTAATTGGGTGGTATGTGATTTAAAAGGCAATACAAATGTCAAGAAAAAATGGTAGTTTTTTGGCAAGCTAAAACATTGTAACTATCCAAGAGTCGCAGCTTTTATATTTTTAAGGGGTAAAGTTTGCATAGAAATACTAATTATCCCTAATTTTTCATTCATTTTTTAACGGTTATTTTGTCTTTTATAATTTCTATAGGATTTAAATTTAACCTAAATATTGAGCAGATAGTATAATGGTAATTTCTTGAAGGGATTTCCAAGGTGATATGTTTCAATATAAACAATAAAAAATATAAAAAATGAAATAAAAATAACTCTTTTAATCTCTTTTGCTATCATTCCTTTTTCCTTTGAGGTATACATTGTCATTTTATAAGGCAGACAGCAAAGTGAGGAATTCCCTTTTTAATAGTATACACATATATACATATCCAAATCCTTTGACAAAATCTCCATTATTATAATTCTTTACTAATGCTTAAAGAAATGCATGCACACAGGTATCCTCACCCTCACCATAGAGAAAGAGTCACTGACCTGCCAACGGTTATCCACAAAATCTGATATCTCCCGCACTTTATTCCTTAACAAAGACTTTGAGGCAGCAGGGAACTTCTGCTGCAAAGATTCTACGACCTTATTGATACCCTGTGGGGATGACTGAATTGCAGACACCTAAAAAAGAGAGCAGGACTAGTGTTAGTAGCCAAAGGTTGCATGCCATAACAATAAAACCAAGGGTAGAAACAAAACATCTGTAATAATTACTACTCCTTCCTGACATTTCATAATATCAATAAGCAGCAGAAAAAAAAAAAAAAAAAAAAAAATCACGTCAGTTGTCTCAAGAGCTTATAATTTTACATCTATAATGAAATGCACAACTTACAACGCTAGGCAAGTCTGGGTCTTGTATGGCATTTACAGTTGAGATTGGTGTGGTACTGCCCTTGCCGCTTGACCGGCAAGCTTCTTGATCCCCATCTTCCTTGTTTTCAATTGATATCTCTACACTATCAGGGAAAACACAAATACTCAGAGCTTGCAAACATGTCTGCTCCAGTTTAGGAGTACCACTAAGATCTTCAGCCATTAACAAAGCAGCCTTCTCATGCATCAAATTTAATATAATCAAGGGCTGATTTCTCCGAAGAGCTTGCTCCGTCAAATTGTTTAAATATTTCTGCTGTCGAAGCAATGCACAGAATTCTTCACTCTTTGAGTCTTGCTTACAACTAGGTGAGCTTCTAGGCTCCTCAATTGCGACATCAGTTTCCATTCTGTCAACCTGTACTCCCTGCATGCACAAATCAAGCAAGTTTAGAAAACTTAAAAGAGAGTTTTAAATGGCTGACATATTGTGAAATGGACAGATGCGACAGATTCTAAGTCATTTGGTGGCTTGTGTGGAATGTGCTCAAAATTATTGAACTTATGGCTAGATATTAGTCTCATGGGATAAGATAAACAAAGAGTGAATTTCAAGTGACAATCCCCTTAGTGCTTTATTCTTTTGTTCCTTTTCATCTTTCAGAATTTTAAGGCCATCAACTATTCATATCTTTATTATCTACAAGCATCACTGTGAATCTCAGCAAAGTTACAGCAAAATTATATTGCAAACATGCAAAAGACCTTTTGAGACCCTAATAGAGTAAACTAGACGGGTTTCAAACCTTTTTATTAAGCTAGTGCTCAAATGGGCTCCCACATTCTCACGATTCATGTATCGAACAGCTCAGAAATTCTATTATCTTCTTGGGACCTCTACTTATTGAAAAACAGTATGTGGGTTGACTTTTAGCTTACAATTTAAAACCTATTCTCATGTCTTAATACTTCTACCAGGAAAATACTTTTATATTGATATTACATCAGAAAGCGGTGGATAATAAATTTGAAATGGGCAAGTAGTTAGTAATTAGAAAAAATGGACGAGGAGTTTTTCTTAATATGGTTTTAATCAGTGCAGGTGGTCTATAAAAAAGGTGCACTCCTCCAATAGTCAACTTCTCTAAGAAGGATTAAGTAAATGTGAAGAGGCAAAAGATGTAGCATCTTAATTCAAAATCTTTTGCAAGCCATTTTCATCACACTCATAATATGAACCAATAAAATGACTAGCAATGCATAAGGGTAAGAATATCTGTCATAACTTCAAAATTTGCATGTGAGCAATTTGGGACATGAGATTTTGTCATTTTGAGTGTCAAAAAGTGTTTTTTTTTTTCAATGTGGATATAATGTTAACAAAGTCACAAAAGCAATGCATGGATCATCCACAAACTGAACATTAACCAAGGACCAATACGAACAAAATTTTGCTTTTTTTCTTTTTTCTTTTTTTGGGAAGGGGAAGAGATGAAAATGGGCAAATGCAGCTTCTCAACAATCAGAGGTCATACCTCATTTTCTGAGAGATACCCATCAGGTACAAAAAAGTCATCCTCACTTTCCTCTTCATCATCAACTTTTGAACATCCTTCCTCTAAACTTTCCTCCTCTTCATCTTTATCGCAATCTGAAAGACTTTCACCAGGATCCTCCTGGCCAATGAGGATGTCAGTTTTGAACTCAATGTTTAGAATTTTGAAAAATATAAATGAGTTCCTCAAAAGAAAGATTGGAACAAAGAAAAATGAATTTACTTTCATCAACAAAACTTAGACAATACCTCTTCCCATTCCTCATCACTATCGACATCATAATCCACATCTGGGTCCTTCTTATAAGGATGGCGTGGGCCAACAACATGACTGAAAAGATGCATTAAAGCACATAAAATCAATGCCAAATTCAAACCCATAGTATTCAAGGCATCTAAGCAACACCCTGGGTGAGACATCTAAGTCAAACCTCACAGCAATAATGCATATCAATTGTTCCTTTAATAGATACCATACATTTCATAGATAGACAAGAAAAGTGCAAGCTAGACCATAAAGATACTCATATCAGAAATACTCATAAAATGCTAGAATTCAATTTCCAACGCTTGCATCAAAAGTGATGAAAAATTAAGAGCATGAGTAATGTCTATTCTAGATACAATACCAATCCGCAAATTTCAGAACAGCACTATACTTAAGCTCATGCATCATCTTGTTTATTCATACATTATACATGTATATACTGAAAACATAGAATGACTAGAACTTGAATGTCCTAACTACATGATTAAAGAATTCTTAACCAACCCCAAAAGATTGGCCTAGTGGTTCCTAAGGCCTCATAAGATCCATGAGGTCCTAGGTTCAAACCCAGAGCCAGCATCTAAGGACCACCCCCAAGGGATTCCTCCCTATAATCACCTAGTGTGAGTGGGACACCCGGACTACACACATCTAGGAGAATAATCAAGTGCTCAAAGAGCTCAAAACACCCTCATAAATAATGAATTCTTAACCACATCTTATATAATCACGTTTTTTGTGGGTAACCACACACAAAAAAAATAAAAAAGAGTGCACGTTGAACTTTTCAATAATCACGTTGAAAAGTTCAAATCATTAAAATAGTTCAAAGGCATACTTCAAAATTTTATGGTCCAAACTCATAGAAACATCTTTAATTTGCTTTTACAATCTTATTGCTAACAACCCCATCATTTTGTAGACATAGAAATGTTGCTGAAGCTCCACATGTCCAATTAAACTACAAAAGGACAGCCAAACAGAAAACCAAAGCATATAAGGCACTGAAGAAGAATTATTTTCTTGCTTCTTGATACTCATCATGACCTAGGGAATTCATGCAGAGACATGCAAACAAATAGATGAGAACTGGCCTCCTATAGTTTCCTATATAGGCAATAACCCAACAATCAATTATTTGAAATTAAGGTAAGCAGACAACTAATCGGATAGTTGGATTCTACAAGAATGATTTTTTAGAAACTCTGCTTTCAAACACACTATGATAAATATTCCAATAAGAAGTTAGTCTCACAGAACACAGGACAAAGTCAAACTCATATCACAGGAGCTCACCTTTTTTTACGCCTAATACCATAAAATGCAGGTCTATGGCTTTTATCAAACTGCAACAACTGTTTCCCCCTGTTACACTTCTTGACATCAGGAAGAGAACTATCTGAAGCTTGGGATAATCGATCATCAGAAATCCGCTGTCCCCATCCATCTACAAGCTTATCCATGCTCAAGTCATCATCACAAGCCACCCCTCTACTAGCTGAGAGCTTAAGTTCCTTAAATAGTTCAGTCTTAGGCTTCTGACGTATGCCCCAATGCTGTTTTCTGTTTGAACGAATAGAATGGCCTAAGCGATGCCAGGAAGACATGTGTAACCTGCATAGTGTAACAAATTTTAAATTACAAAAGTTTTGAGATTAACCTGCCTAAAACATTAAACAGTATGATAAAGGAGGAAACCTACTTCCAGATATCATCTACACCAATCTCATCATTTGATAAAAGAGCGCAGTCCATTGACAGAGTAACTGCATCAGGCATTCTTTCACTCTTTTTACTTAATGAATCAGATGTGGCCACTTTAGTTGAAGATTGGTCACTCTGGCATGATGGGCTAGTTTTGCTTCTTTTAAGAAAACGTTCCATGATTGAAGCTTGCTTTTGTATAGAAAGTTGTTTTTTCAATTCAGCTTCTTCCTTTTCTCGACGCCGTTGATCCTTCTCAGCTTCCTCTTGCTGCTTCCGTACCAGTTTCCTCATTTCAGACTCTTCCCTTTCACGGCGCCTTTCATCTTTTTCTACCTCCTTTTCCTGAGATATTTAAAAAGTTCAAAGAAACACAGCTAAGAAGCAGAGAGAGCTATTGACAGTCAAGTCAGCATATCCACCTTCATATGGGGAATGATATAAGTATATTAAGAATGGAATAAACTTATACAGTAAGATTTAAATTGAATATTCAACTCATTTCATGAAATAGAACATCTAATCACAGGCTCTTTGCAAACAATTAAAAGATTGTCTGCACAACAAATCATTGCATCTATGGGAAACTGCTTCCAATTTTTTTATTTTTTACTTTTGTAATTATATGATTTTACAATATCTTGTCCCAGTAAACATCCACTACAAAAGCAAAAATGCACTTACAGTTTGCGATTTTTCCTTTAGAAGTTCACGTTCCATTCTTTTTTTCTCTTTTTCAACATCTCTTTTATTTCTCTCCATGTCTTTGATTCTCATTTTCCCTTCTCGTTTTGCTTCCTTCTCAGCCCTACAACAGAAAATTCAGCCAGAAAATAAACAAATAAATTAATTAAAGACCAAAAATGATAGATCAACTGCAGATACATACATGTCTGCTCCATTTTTCTCTAACAGCTTATCCATATATGAACGAATATCTGCTTCCTTGTGCACTTTACCAAGCTTTTCCAATGCCTTTGCCAGGTCATGCTTGTAATTCTTATCACTCTCTGACTTTTGTAATGCTGTCATCATTGCTGAAATATGCCAGACTTCATTAGAACACCAGACAAAATTAGATGATAATAGAAATATAATCAATAGGCTTAAAAGATTATTAAAGTTTTATTTTACAACTGCACATATCAGTACCCCTCTTCCATTTGTTGGGAGATATAAAACTGTTGCATTTACCTCTACTCCAACAAATGAGAGGATCACTATTTATCTAGCTTGTGGCTTGTCAATTCCCAAAATGTTTGAAAGTAACAAGTTTCTAAATCCTCAATACATATGAGGAGTATCATATGCTAGATAGTGCCTCCCAAAGAATAAGCATTCTTAAGACCATCCAAAACCCCAAGTCCATCTATCAAACATTGACCTAGAACAGATGAAAGTCCAACACAGACGGAGCAGTGACTTTGATCACCAAATTGTCTACATATCATTATTCCACTTATTCATCTTCCCTCTCTTAACTCATTTTAGAGAACAGAACTCTTCTTTCTTTCTTTTTTCTTCCTTTAATGTTTGAAGAACAAAGGTTGTTTCATTTGATGATTCTATTCAAGGTCACCCAATATAATGTACAATATCTAAATGTTCCACACTCCAAGGCATATTAGCAATCCCAATCCTCTCTACTTGCATTTACAACCCCAATGCACAATTTTCAGCAGAACTTGATTCTAATTATTGACAAGCAAGAAACATTTTCATCATTGCACATAAAGTACAACCCAATCTGACTTATGCCAACCGCCTTCATGAAGTCCAATCAGACCACAAGAAATGAATAAAACTAAACAGGATAAATAATAAGCCCATGCTTCTCCACTCTGAATATGTAATGTACACAAAGCATTATGAATAAAAAATCAAGCAATGTATCAGAGGAATCATATAATTACCAGAGACAGCAGTAATCCTCTCATGTATCTTTTTTCGACAAGTGCGCCGAAAATTCAATACTCCGCGCATTGCTTTTGGAATCAACTTCATATCCCTTGTCTATACAATAATTTAAAAAAAAAAAAAATCAAGTAATAGACCAGTAGAGATAACATACACCAAATGAAAATAGATGAGATTGACGATCAACAAAATTTAATGTGCTACATAGACATTGCAAGTAGGCAAACAGTAAGCAATGCAATCTCCCATGAAGTTTGCTAAAGGAAATGACAAATAACACGGTACATTGAAACACAAGAAAGACTTGAGTACACTCAAAAAATTCAGAAAGTAAAACCTTAGAGTCATCAAATAAGCCAACAAACTCAGTACACCACAAAAAGTTAAACAAACATAGAGTTTTCATGTAAACACTGCAAGTCAAAGCACAACAAGAATCAGAAAAGCTCGATAAACAAAACAAGTGATAGAAAATATGTCAAATTTCCAATAGAAGTCAACACAAATTATTATTCCCATTTGACATAATGTCTTAAAGAACAAGAAAGACAAACAAGATGAATAAAAAAACATTGATACTCAAAAAATTAATAAAAGTATTCCCCTCCCAACACCAAATTAGATATACCCACAATAATTTGACTATAACAAAGTTTAGGCATCTCTATAAACAGAACAATAGATTTACATAAACATAAATACTTGAGACAGATAACCAAAATTGATTAACATTATCTATCCTCAACACCAAATTAAACACAGTGCACACCAAATTGCACACCTCCAGAAGTCAAACTCCATATCCATGCGAGAAACGTACAAATACCACACCCAACACAACCATCAATAGCCAAAAAATAACATTCAATTGCAAAAAGCCAGAAAACAAACAAACCCTTTCACCAAAATCAAACAAAACCCATCAACCTATCATACACAACCAACAATCCATTATAGAAAAATAACCAAAATGAACCACATCCAACATAGAGCCATCAATAACCCAAAAATAAAAGAATAACCCACTAACCAAAAAACCAAACATAACCCAAGAAAAGGGTCCAAAACCCAAACACCAAACGAAGCCATTAAGCAAAATCAAAGAAAAAAGTGGAAAACCCATCACCTCCCAACACCAAAGACAGGTCTGAGACTGGTCCTCGAGCACATCCGCCTCTGCATTTGGCACCCCATACATCATTCTCTGCCCCACAAACAACACACTGCTCTTCACAGACGCAACAGTGACTCCTCCATCATTCCCTTTGACCTTCTCATGAATCTCCTCCACAAGCTTCGACAACGAAACCTCACTCTCCTCCATCAACACCGCCACCATTGCCGACATATTACTCGAGGTGTTACAAACACCCACATCGAAATCAACCTTCTTCTCCTTGACTTCCTTGTAGTATCTAAACAACCCCTCAAGTTCTAACCGCAGATCTTCCATTTGTGAAGCTTTTTCTTCTGGTTTCAAAGTCACTCTCTTTCGCTTCAGGGCCTTCCTGGGTCGATCCTGACCTTCCATTTTGACCACCTTTGAGTCCTCATCGACGTCGATTACCAACATTTCCAACCCCAAAATCGAAAAACCCTAACCCTAAGGAGAGAAATGATGGAAACCGAGCCTTCAAAACCCAGAAACGACGGCGTTGATGAAGTTTGAAGAAAGAGTTGTGGGTTTTCTCACAAAAGTTATTTTTTTTTTGGGTGAAAATAAAAAAGTGGTTGGTGATAGTGGTTGGTATTTTGATTTAATTGTTTTGGGTGATATTATCATTTTTCCCGCCAACAGAGAGAAGGTGACCGATTTGGCTCCAAAAGCTTTCTTGAAATTAATATTTGGTGCTTCGTTTGCCGCGCCTTCTCTTTTTTCTTTTTTTCCTTTTTTGGCTTTGCTACTGTCACCTTTCGGTGGAGTGTATGAAGGGACACGTGCTCAATCTTGTAAATTTGATTCTAGACAAATACTTATTTTTATTTTTTGCATTTTTTATAAATTATATTCTTTAATTTTTCATAGAACCAGAGATGGGACTAGGATTCAACCGAAAGATGAACCATGATGACGTTATAATTAATTTTATAATTATTTAAAATATAATCTAATAGTATTTAAGATTTATTAGAAAGGCATGGCTAAGGCTCCGTTTGTTTCGACGTAAAATATTCTCCACCGTAAAATGTTTGTAAATGCAAATGATTTACATGAAAATATTTGTTTTTCCTGTGTTTGTTTGCATTTTGGAAAATGCTTCTGAAAATATTTTACGATGTTTGGGACCACGTAAAATGAAGAAGAAAAACACAATCAGAAACCACTGCAGTCCCACCATAATCCACCGCAAACCACCATAATTCCACCGTAGACCACCGTAAAATCACCACAAACCCACCACAATAACAGCAAATTAAAGCCACAAATCGTTAACAAGGAAAAAAAAAAAAAAAAACAAACAGAATCGAAAAGAAAAGGAAGAGCTGAGATCAAGCTCGGCGGAGAGGCGGTGGGTCACGGGATCTCCAGATCGAGGTGCGTCACGGCTTGCGAGAGGCGGTGGGTCACGGGATCTCCAGATCGGCGACGGTGCGATCTCCAGGTTCCGAGAGAGGGACCGGCTCGAGGTGGGTCACGGCTTGCGAGGGGCGGTGGGTCACGGCTTGAGATCTTCAGCTCGGCGACGGTGCGATCTCCAGGGTGCGAGAGAGAGACCGGCTCGAGGGGGTCACGGTTGCGAGAGGCGGTGGGTCACGGTTGCGATCTCCAGATCGGCGATGGTGAAATCTTCAGATCGGGTGCGAGAGCGAGAGCGAGATCGGCTCGAGGTGGGGGGTTTTGTGCGAGGAGAGGCCGGCTTGGGGTGGCTGGGGGTGGCTCGGGGTGGCTGGGGGTGGCTGGAAGAGCAGAAAAAGAGAGCAGAAAGAGAGGAGAGTGAGAGAGCATAGGCGTGAAATTTTTGGAAAATGGTTTACGGAAAATTTTTCCGTAAACCGTTTTCCGTTTTTTCCTTCACCATTTTACGGTCAACTACAAACATTTTCAGTTTGACTTTTGTTTTCCGTTGCAACAAACGCCTGCAAATGCTGAAAACGTTTTACGGAAAACGTTTTCAGCCGAAACAAACGGAGCCTAAGATGAATATGCAAAGGAGGGAAAAGCTACAAGGATGAGCTAGTGGAGAGAGAGGGGTTTGTGTCGTTGGTTGTCGATAAGATCCAATTGCATTGATCGATGAAAATAAAGGCAAACTAGTAGTTGAGAACGGCAATGACCGTGCGACCCATAAACAATTTAAGGAATCGGCAAGTCCAACAGCAATTCTGACGGTTCATGGTATTTTTTTTTTCCCCTTTTTTGTGTTTTAAAAACCTAACTTATGCCTGATTAGTGGTTAACCTTATTGAACCAATCAATCTAGTCCTATTTTAAACCAGGATAAACAACCAATGTTGTCCAATTTTAAACCATGATAATTACTAATAAATTATTGGCTCTTATTTTAAATGATATAAAGAAAATTAACTTTGAATTAAAAGAGGGTGCAATACAATCATAAGTTGGCTGCCAAGATGCTTTATAATGTTTTTTTTTTTTTTTTTTTTTTTCCTAAGGAGGTACCAAGAGCTTTTTGATAGTATGCACAAATGGAGTTGTTAAAAGTAACATATTGTGAGTAAATTATTAGTCATCATCCATAAATATATCAAAATATATATATATATATATATATAATATAAATATATATATATATATATATATATATATATATATATATATATATATATTTTTTTTTTATCTAAGACATAAATCATGCTCTAAATACACCTATAATATATATAAGGGTGAGGGTATCAAACCCACGCCTAATTGGATAGGGAATAGAGAGTGCACCACTAGGCTAATTAACCAAATGTCCCGTCTATTTATCATCTATAATCTAGAATATATGTAAAAATTGGAAGTTTAATTTTTTGTTGAATTTGTTAAATTTTGAAACATTAAGCCTCACAATTTTAATTTTTAAATTAATTTCACAACTTTGGTTTTGGGTTTAGTTTAGTCGAACCTCTCCCATGCTCGGTAAATTTCTTTATCCATTGTCACTCAATTCTCAAACCCCCACTTTTATAGTATCACGGTATTATCTTTTATATTGAAAATAGATTGCAGGAGAAATTCTAAAAGGGGTTTAAAAGATCATCCATGGATCAGAATGATTGAGAGAGATAAAAAAATAAATATAAATAAAAAAATACAATTTCAAGAAGAAAATTATGTATATATATTGATTTCATTTAAGTATACCTAGTGGGTTTCAGTTAGCTCAACTGATAAAGTTTATTGTCGTTGAGCAAGGGACCTGGGTTCAAATCTCACCTACATAAAAAATCAATTGGTGTCTTGGCTTGATGGTAAGAGCAATCATCATGAGCGGACGTCATAAGTTTAAATGCTATCGTAACTTAAAAGAAAAAAAAAAAATTAAGTGTAGCTAGAAATAACAATTATACATTTATACTAATACTTGACAAAATTGGTAGCAAGTAAGGCCATCTCCAGCAATACTCTAAATTTATCTCTATCTTTATCTTTAAATTACACTTTTTAACAACTCTCTATTTTTTTTTTAAATAACCACTCCAGCAGTACTCTTTATTTTACTCTCTATTCTATTAAAAACTACTTTTTTATTATTACTTCCCACCAAAAATAACCAACTCCCACCCAAATTAATTTTTCACAGCAACCAAACAAAAAAAAAAACAAAAAAAAATTCCAGCAACCCAAAAATTCCAGCAACCCAAAAAAATTCCAAAATTCCAGCAACCCAACCCAAATTCCAGCAACCCAACCCAAAAATTCCAGCAACCCAAACAAATTAATTTGCAAAACTCATTCCGGTGGGCACGGCAACCCCAGGCGGCAGGCTTGGCCGTGGGTGACCTCCAGACCGGCAGGGATCAGGCACGGCAACCCCAGGCGGCAGGCTTGGCCGTGGGTAACGGCAACCCCACGCCATTACCACCACCACGCCGGAAGAGAGAAGAAGACAGATCGGCAGAAACCGGTACCACCGAATCAACCACCAATCCCCAATCCACCGCCCAACCACCCCCAGATCGGAGCCCAAGCCACCGAATCAACCACCACCACGCCGGCAACAGAAAACCCCAAAAACTTTTCGTGCTTCACAATAGAAAACCCCAAAAAAATTTCAGAGGAGAGAGAAATTTTCGTGCTTCACAACAGAAAACCCCAAAAAATTTTCAGAGGAGAGACCGAAAGTTTCGTTTGTTCAAACAGAAAATCCCAAAGAGCAAAGAGCAAAGAGAAAAGAGAGAGCAGAGAGAAGAGAGAGAAAACATTTCGGAAGAAATGAGAGGAGAGAGAGAAATTTTCAGAGTTAGTACGATGGGGTCAGACCAGAAAAATATTGATATTTTAATTTTTACAAAGTGTACAGTAGCCTTTCAAAAATGAAAGGCTACTGTACACTTTGTAAAAAAATTTGAAGATGAAGAGCACGGATGAAAGACTGCTGGAGCTGGCATTTTTGTTTTGTTCTCTACAAATATGAAGATGAAGAGCACAGATGAAAGACTGCTGGAGCTGGCATTTTTGTTTTGTTCTCTACAAATAGAGATGAAGAGCAGTTTTACACTGCTACTAGAGATGCTCTAAGGTGAGGAAAATGGACATTAAGAGGATGGGCCAGTGATAAATATCTTGATATTGCAGAAGCGGACATAATGAATTTGGCAGAGGTATAATGCCCATCATGAAGTCCTCAACAAAGACTTCTTTGGAAGTCGAATGCACGTCACTTCATGTCCCCTAGAATCCTTTATTAACACTTTTTAGCTATGAGGTGTTTTGAATTGTCTTTTTTTTGTTTTGAATTGTCTTGCCAAGCAAGTCTAATTTTCATTAATAAAAACAGTTGATAACTGGTATTTAAAAAAATGCAAGGATGGTATCATTCAGTGTTAGTTTGATAAGGTATTTATATTTTTAATTAGATTGGATAGTTTGATATGCAATTTTTGCTTTAATCCCATACCAATTGTTTGGTTGGCCTCTTTGATTGGTGAGAAAATTTGGGGACTGTTTGGTTTTTAGGAATTGTTTGGGATTTGGGGTGTGAGGAAATGCAAAAATTTGACAAATAGAGTGGACTCAATAATTGGTAAATTTCATTAGTTATCTGCTTAAGTTAATTGCGTTGAGGATTCCCATATTGCTTAGAAGTGGGAATATGTGTTTGATGTTATCTTATAAATATGATTTCTAATAACACAATGTAACACTAAGAGAATTAAAAAAATATAGTCTATCAAGGCTTTATC
This sequence comes from Fagus sylvatica, assembly GCA_907173295.1. Lineage (NCBI taxonomy): Eukaryota > Viridiplantae > Streptophyta > Magnoliopsida > Fagales > Fagaceae > Fagus > Fagus sylvatica. The sequence goes on from OU015770.1 coordinate 35,558,623, forward strand.
CCGTGAATGTAGATCATAATGTCGAACCACGTAAAAGTCCTGTCACTCTCCATATATTTATATTTAAGGTAAAACTTAGGTACAATTCTTTAGGTTAGGTACATTAAGTTTCCCAATTGAATTCAAACATATGGTTGCATTAATCAATCAAACACAAACAATGTCATCTTTTCTAAGAATATTTAAATTCAACTAGAAACCTAATGTACTTGACCTAAGGAACTGTACCTAAGTTTTACCCTTATATTTATGTCTACCCTACTCTCTCATTTTAAATTTCTCTCTCCATGTATTCATATTTCTTTCTACTCCTTAGATTATTGTTGTTCATGTTATCCTTTTAATAAGGAAACGGTTGGATTTTTCTTCCATGAATTTTCTTTTGGTTCAAGTACATGTTTTGTTTTAGGAAGTTTCAAGTGATATATTAATATTTTTCATTGTACCATTTACTACTTTTATTTTTGGTTAGTTTTGTGTTATTGTGAGGCGGGGGGCTCTATATGGTAGGCAACTTAGGCACTTGCCTAAGGCCCCCAAATAGAGAAAGGCCCCTAAATTTTAACCAATAATATTATCCATATATTTGTAAAAAAATTAATTAAGGCTTAAATATTAGTCAATGGTAAAAATAATAATTGAAAGGAGCAATGCTACAAACACAATATTTTCATAATAATTTCACAACAATACTGAATTGGCAAACTTTTATTAGTTCTCATATGGACCCACCATTTAATGTACTTTATTATTTATCATTCACAGTTTGACATCTTAACATTGTTGTGAAAATGTTGTGTCTCTAGTTTTATTGAATTGGAAGAAGGCCCCAAATTTTAAACAATAAGAAGCCTCAATTATTTACAGATAAAAAATAATAATTTAAAAAAAGCACTTTGTGGGTTATCATGCTATGTGATTACAATATATTATTTAATGTTTAATTATTTCTAATGCAATATTTGTTTTAATTCTCTGTGAAAAACTTATATTTATTTTGTTACAACTAATTTATTGAATATGATAATAAATATATATTTACTTTAGAAAACACTTAGTAATTTAAAATTTTCGCCAAAATACCTTAAGCCGACCATGTGAGGAGCTAGATTGATGCAATTTTGTCATGCCTAAGTTTATAGTTTTCTGTTTTCTGCAGGATGTGTGGACTGATTTAGGTTGTCCTTGTGGAATTCATCAAAGGTAGGTATTAGTTACCCGTTTTCTACATCTGTAAAGTGTCCATCCAATTAGAAAAAATTAAATGAACAATAAAACAACTATTAATAAGCTTGTAAGATGTCCTCGTCTCGGACGCATTGAGATTTGTCGTCTCGAATCCCAGAGGCCTTTTTTGGTCATCCACTCGGTGTTGCATATTCAAGTCGTTTATCACTGTTGTGTTTGATTCAAAGAAGAAATTCATCATTGGCATCTATTTGTCAAGAAATTTGTCTTATGAGAAATTGTTTCTTCATTTCTGGTTTATGTATCACTGTCCAATCTTATGTTGTGTCATTTTTGCTTACGCATATTTTCCATTTTCTTGTAGAAATGGGCCATCGTGTACGGTAATTAGAAAAGAAAAAGAAAAAAATGGAGCCTCCAAAGCCACAAAGAAAATAAAAACTCAAAATTTTATCTGAAAATTTGGGCAATCTTTTTTATTAATGTAGCAGCCTTTAAATAAATGTATGTGTTTATTGAACCAATACAAGATAAGTTAGAGTTAAGATAAGATAAGATAAATGCAAACTATTTGAAAAATAAATACAACTAGATGTTTAAAATACAAATATATCCAGTTGTTACAAAGTGATAAGATCAATCTAATTTCTTATATGCTTTATTACTCCCCGTTGTAGCCAAAAGCCAAGTTTGGTCTGTAATGCATCAAAAGTGACTGTAATCCAAGTTTTAACCAGCTTTTCTATGCGTGTTCATGCCGTCAGGTCTGATTTAAGGATTTTGTTATCTTCTTTAGAACTGATAATCTTACCTTCATGAGGTGGTTTAAACAAATACATCAAGTTGTTACAAAGTGATAAAATCAATCTAACTTCTTATGTGCTCTATTACTCCCCGTCAAACTTGACGTGGGTTGTACCCAAAAGCCAAGTTTGCTCTTGAATGCATCAAAAGTGGCTGTAATCCAAGCTTTAACCAGCTTTTCTGTGTGTGTCCATGCCGTCAGGTCTGATTTAGGGATTTTGCTATATTCTTTAGAACCAGGTGCTTCATGAGGTGGTATAGTTCAGCTTTAAAGACATAAAATTTGCTAGATTGAAATGTGAAGGATATTTTGGTAGGAATGGTGTAGCGTTTTTTTTTTTTTTTTATCGAACTCATTAGAGTTTTTATTGTTCTGATATCATGTTAAAGTTCAATGGGCCTAACTCAATCTCAAAAGACGCCTTGAGAGATGAGGATTGCCCATGGCTATAATAGGGGGAGGAGATTTACCCTACACCCAAGGGGTGGCCTAACTCAATGTGAAAACTTGGGCAATCTTTCTCATTAATGTAGCACCCTTTTAAATAAAGGTCTGTGCTTATTGAACTAATACAAGATAAGTTAGAGTTGAGATAAGATAAGATAAATGCAAACTATTTAAAAAACAAATGCAACTGGATGTTTAAAATGCAAATACATTCAGTTATTATAAAGTGATAAGATCAATCTAACTTCTTATGTGCTCTATTACCCCAATCTATAATATTCTCAAACTTATTTGCTCTTCTCGCAAGGCAGTGCAATTCCATTCGCTTCTTTGTATGCATAGGCAAACTGGATTCCTCGAAAGCTTGATGCTATAACCTTCTTGTTCCTTCAATATATGCCCTAGTCATGAGTGGTCAGGAGTCAGGAGTCAAGAAATGTAAGTCCTTTTATTACTGCAACCAAGTCCACTTCCTCAAGTATGTACCCCTTCATCCTTTGCAAACAGAATAGCGTTCTGCAGCAAGAGCTTCAATATCCTCCCCCTCATTTATCTCCAAAACCTTCATGCACTTCGCAGCAACAAGCCCATGGACCAAATATATGCTCACATGTGACTAAGGGAAAGGCAGTAATCGATTAGAACAATTGGGTACTAGTACTACATGATTGTGATTCGGAAAAAAATAAAAACCCAAGAAATGTTAATATTGATCATGATTTGCATCAAACCACAAGGGACGTAGTTGCATTTTACACTATAAAATATATGAAACAACAAATTATTCTATCCTTTGTAATAAAACAAAACGAGTATGACTTGATCGAGAGTACCAAACGATAATTAAACTCCAATAATTTTGCATTATAGGGTAACTATTTTTTAATGTAAATTTTTAGTTGTTTAATCTTTAAGAAAACTTTATTTTATGAGAAATTATTAGGCTTTTCTAACCTAATTTGCCATCTCTCACATAAGGGTGAACTTTACCTGTGGATCCACTTGTCATGTAGGATACATGCACCCTCATATGAATTATGAGAGAGAGGTCTCATATGGAATAACCAATAATTTCCTTAGTTTAATTTTTTTTTATTAAGATTATCTTATTCTTATTTGGAATTATCTAAGCTAGGTTAAAAGTTGACATTAATATTTTCTTGTTTTTATTCGGAATTATCTAACTAGGTGAAAAGTCGACAATTCGTAAAAGGGTTATAAATGATTGAATTCTTGCTCTCTACACAACTAACCACGCAAATGCTGACTGTTGTGATTTGTATATCAAATTTTTTGCATTTTTTTTATTTTTATTTTAGAAAACATCAAAATTTCAGTTATTGTCCAAAAAAAAAAAATCCATGTACTTTATCTGCAGCCCCTCTGTAAAAAGAAAAAAAAAATTTAAAAATTAAAAGAGAAAAAGAGGGGAGGGGGACATTATTGTCTTTAATAAACAAGAACAAAAGGGAAAAAAAATTTATAATTTGGCTTTGTTAAGGAATGAAACTCACGTTACTTAGATATGTGTATTAGTGTTTAATATTGTTGTCTTGTAAATAAGACCTCACACAACATATTGAAACACACTGTGTTCAACTCAAAAAAGAAACACACAGTGAATATAATAAAGATATATTCTATAAACTTTTATCCTAAGTGACAATATCGAATCACGTAAAATCCTTCTCTCCATTTCCATTTTATACTTCTTTACACTCCATTTCATTTTGAACCCAAAATGAAAACATCATCAAATGGCAGAATATGCCCATTGAAAGGATTTCAAGCTGACTTCAATGGGGATCCACCACATCATCTCAACAAACAAAAACAATGTACGTGTTACTTATTTTTCATAGATATAATCCTTTTACTAAAAAATCATTTTATATTTGTTATTATTGTTATTAATCATATAAAAAAGAAGAAGAAGTAAATTATCAAATATTACAAAGAGAGACAATCAGGGGCGGAGGCAGATATTTTTTTTGAGGGTGGGCTAATTGCAAAAAAAAAAAATCTTGACTGGGCTAATTAGGTAATTTTTTTTTTAATAAAAAAATATAAGTAAAAAAAAAAAGAAAAAAACAAACCTTGACTGGGCTATAGCCCAGCCAAGGCTTGCCTTGGCTACGCCCTTGGAGACAATGATGAAATAGTTACACATTCAAAGAATCTAATCATCTTTTTAAAAAGGAAATACAAGAAGAAGATAGATCATGTTTGAATTTGGTAGTTGAAGTTCTTTTTAGAAACAATATCATGAGTAGTTGGTGGAGTATAAAATGGAACACCAAAGGTATGATAGAATATATTTATTTCCATTTTATGAATGCAAATCTTCTATTTCACGTTTTGTGTTACACTTTATACTTCATCAATTACAACTCACCACATTTTTTTTTTTTCTTGTAAAATAACTATGATTTAAAATGGAAACAAATCAAACATAATCCGATGCATGGTATATTGTAGTTGGTGGATTATAAAATGGAATTCAAAAAGTGAGATAGAGGATATTGATTCCCTATTTATGACTACAAATCTTCTATCCCACTTTTTGTGTTACACTTTATATTATATCAATTACAACTCACCACATTTGTTTTTCTTCTTATAAAATAATTATGATTTAAACTGGAAACAAATCAAACATAATCTGACACGTGGTATATTGTAGTTAGTGGAATATAAAATAGAATACAAAAAGTGGGATACAATATATTCATTCCCCTTTTATATACTTGGACCAAATTGGTAGACACTCTCAGCCTCTAGATTTTCGGCAAGAAATAATGAGTGTTGGGTAGGCCATTTAGCAAGGCAATGGATTAAGGCCCCCAAGTGGGAGAAGAGCCCGAGTTTTTTACATTACTAATTTTTTTATAAAAAAAAATGATAAGTTTTATTTAAGTCCCAACTATTAGCCATAAGCCAATAAATGAAAATTTCTCTTCTTCCTAGATTGTGAATTTTTGTATGTAGGTTCTTAGGTTTTCACACACACGAAAATATAACAATTTCTCTCTTAAGTCCTAATATAAAAAATCTAAAATTTGCTTCAAATTCATCGTTACCTAAAATATTCGCTCTCAAAATACATTAAATTCTTTTTTAATTTAGATAATTTTTTATTTATAAATATTTAATTGATATTTAAATATGAAAAAAAATATCTCACTTAAAGTTGTTGTCTAAAGTCTCAAAATGCATCAAGTCAGCCCTGACTGATTACATGACCATTAAAAAATTGTATGTTGGAACATGAAATGTTGCAAATCAGTCAAATTTTTCTATCAATAGCAAAATTTGATACGAAAATCTAACCTTGCTTTAAGTCATTAACAATATTGCACGAGGCGTATTGAGGATATTAGGAATATTAAGCAATTTCATTGATCATAGACCAAAAGGAGTAGGAGATAGAAGTGTTGCATGGATACACATTGCCAAAGTGACATGCCCAACTTTACGTAATTGTATGTCTTTGCAAGAACATGGCATTTGCGTGAACAAGTTAGGCGTCAAGGTTGTCTGCATACGTACTGTTCACCATATGCATGAATGTTGGGCAATGCCATCTTGACCCCCAAAGAAAGAACGGTTATCAATTATTCACCATATCCACGAATGTTAATTAATTATTATTATTATTTTTGTTTTTTTGGGTACAAAAGTTTTATGGTTTTTTCCTATAACAAAGGAATCATCTAAAGTTTTAAATGTAATACTTAACCAAAGTTTTATTTTATGTGTAAACTTTTAATTATGTAATACTTAACTTGAGTTTTTAAGTGTAACACAAAATTAACCCCCTTTTTGATATTGTTTAATGCAAATAAATAGAATGTGTTTTCACATGGGTTTTGTATTACACAATAAAACCCTTGAGGTAAGTGTAACACAATTAACAATTTACATATAAAACAATATCACAATCGGGTTAAATGTTACACTAAAACCCACAAGGGAATTCTGTGTTTAAAGGGAAATCCACAATATATATATAACTTGCACAAGTTTTAATTATGAAGCTTTTTAGGGTTTGGGGTGTTTAAATGATGACTGGTTTTGGATTCGTTGGGTTGATTTGTGGGTGGGGTGATGGACTTTGGAATTGATTTTGCTAAGAGGGGGTGGTTAGCTTTAGTCAAGACCCTTGCCCTAGTCAAGACCTACTTGTCTCGGGTCTAGTTCACTCTGTATTCCTTTATTTCATGCATTGTAATTCATTTGCTACCTTTGTAAGTACAAGTTGTTAAGGGCTTGTACCTAGCTTGTTAGTGTGTGCATTAGGGGATTGTATATAGTTTGTTACACTCTATGCTACCCCTGATTGTACATAGGTTGTTAGTGCTTAAGGAGGGTTGTACCTAGGTTATTGTGATCTGGAAGAGCCAATAGGAGGCTAGCATCCAAGCTATCCATGCACACCCGAGCGCCTAAAGCTCATGCTTTCATTATCTGCATTTTCGTCTGTGAGAATTGAATAGTTTCCTTTAGTTTTCTCTCTACTTTTTTATTTTTTATTGTTCTTAGGGATTGATCATCTTGAATTGATTATTAAAGCCATCAGATTGTGAATGCATTAGAGTGGTTGAGTGATTGTGATATGATTATTAAGGACCCTATCACACTGCTAGTTATCATGTGTCATCAGTGTGCACGGATGTATATATTAAGATAATTAATAATCTATATCCATTATTTAAAATGTTTAAAATTTAAACTTATTATATTTCAGAATAATATACGAAATAGGTATGAATCAGGAATCTACATCTATATTATCATAAATATTTAAATTTTAAAGTTATTATACTTTAAAAATATATGTATGAATCAAATATTAAACAATATTTGTTGCCCATTAAAAACGAAGAAAACATATAATGAATGAGATTTTAAAAATATTAATATAGTTTTATTAAGTGGGAATGGGAAATCAATATTTTAAACATAGTATGTTATGTTGGCATTGTTGTAATTAAAGTGGAAATGGAATGGCATTCTCTAGAAGGCGTGTCTATTTTAACGTCTTTCCCGACTCTGTCGCCAACACAACACTCGTTTTGTTTTGTCTACGTTGGCTGTCTCTCTCTCCCTCTCTCTCTCAAACTCTTTTCACACTTCTACTTTTGCCTTTTGCTCTCTCATTTGCTCACAAGGATTTTTTTTGTTTTAGATAGACACATACATAATCAAACCCAAAACCCAAATATCAAAAACCAAAGAAGAGTCTTTTCATTTGTGTTGAAGAGAGAGAGAGAGAGAGAGAGAAATGGCTCTGAGTTTGAATTCAATGATGAGCTTCCCTTCTTATAAGCTCTCTTCTAAACCCCTCAATCTCAGATCTCCTAGAGTCTTAATGGCCTCCACTCTACACTCTACCTCCAAGTAAGTCATTATTTTAAAATGTTTATGAATCGTTTCATTGCATTTTGGAGGTGAATCAAAATATGCATATGGGTATGATTCAAAATGTTTTTTTAGTGGTTTTTGGCAAATGGGTGTGATTCAAAATGAATTTTTAATGATTTTTTGAGAGTGGGTGAAATTTAGTGGCTTTAAAAAAAAAAATCTGGGTTTTTGGTATTTGATACTGATTGAGGTCATATGTATTGTTTGGGTTAAATCTCATGGATTTTTTGTCCTGCAAATGTTGTTTTCTGATGTGGGTGTTTGTCTTTTTCTTGATGGCTCATTCAGATTGCACCGCATTTTTTAAAATCTATTGGGGTATTTGGATTGCAGTGCTTTTAGTTTCTTTAACGCTGATTTTACCTGCATGTTGCTTGAAATTAATGCGACATATTTATGCGTGAAAAACTGTATTGCATGATGTCCTGTCTGATTGAGCTGTGTGTGTTGGAAATTGAAATGAAAAAGAAGTAAGAAAAAATATTGGTGGAGATGATTGGCCATTATTGTACTCCTTAATTTATGTTATTATTTCTTTTTGAAATTATTTATTGAATACTAGTTTGGGTCATTTTCTTGGTGGAGATGATTTCTTGTACACTAGTTTGGATCTTTTTGTAGGTTTTCTAATGTGGTCTTTAACATGCATGGTGGCTTTTACCTTTACCTTTGACCTTCTCAGGTTGAGAGATTGAGTATGCATGCATTATTTAATTATTTATATCATTTGTTGAGAGTTAGGTCTGATTATATGTGTTAATCTTTTCTTTTGTAACTATGTTCAGTTGGTTTGACTCGTTTCATTTATTTAACTTCTTTGCTAGAATATCTTTTATGAATTTTTTTTTTCTATAATTCATTAGTAATTCTGATTTCTCCAACTTTGCCTTTTCTCTGTTTCCTGTAATTGTTTTTTTTTTAATATATTTTGTTTTGTTAATTTTGATTTTCTTTTTGGATTATTATATTGTGGTTTTCTATATCTTAAATTTTTTCTCTTTGGTAGGTAAATTTAGTGTTTGTTTCTATCACCTCGAAGTTGGTTATGCAATTGATTTCTTTTTGGGGGGGTGATTTATGATGTATGCTTGACCATCATCAATTATTGCAAAAAGCCATAGATTGTTTTGGACGTTTGTTATATGTGATGTCATATTTTCCGCTTCTGTTGTTAAATGTGTTTGACTCTTTGTGTCTGCCAAAATGCTTAATGACACTACATTTTCTCTTAAACTTTACTTTTGTTGTTGTTCTAAATTTTTTTACTAGTTGTGCTGGTGTGAGGAACATTTGATGCACGTTTATATTTCTTTCTCTAGTTTTCATCGACTCAGAATTTGGTAGCTGAATCTTTGACTTCTTTGTTCTCTATATGGTGGTGTTTGGTCAAGTTTGGTCATGTTTTTCCTTTGATTGGCATACTTCGATAACTTCTTCCAATCTTGCAAATAACATGCTCTCTCTCTCAAGTTGCTTGGTCATTTGTTTTTAAAATTCTCTATTCTTTGTTGCTTGAGTCATCATACAAACAAGTCTCGTATTGTACAAATTTAATGTAGTTTAGATTATTCTCTCCAACCTTTATGAATATAGTGCTCTCTCTCAGCTGCTTGATCCGTGGTTTAGTTATTATTTTTTTAAATGCTAAAAGCATATTATTTGTGAGAGTTGTCATGCAGTATTATTATTCTAACAACTGAACCTGATTTCGCCAATGAGTGATAGCTCAACTGGCACTTCTGTCTCTCATAATAATGGGATGGAGGGTGGGATCATGGGTTCAAGACCCATTAGGTGCATGTGTAACCAAGAAAAAAAAAAAAAAAAAAAACTGAACCTTATTTTTAAACTCACCAATGCACTGGGAGACGGTTGTTTCAGTTGTATAATCATATCATTGGATGCAGTCTGCAATTTGCTTAATGATCATTGGACTAAGGTATCACAATATTTGCTTGGATATTCCTTGAGAAGTGATTTTTAGAAATAAGCAATTCTTGATCTGGCCTGTTTTTCCACAAAATTGTTAAAGTTCTTATCGTGCAATTCAAGTATATCCAATAATTCAGTTCTTTCTAGAAATGGATGTGTATATAAGCCAGAGTATGTCTGCCCAAGCTTGGTGGCAAATTGGAGCAATTATTTTTTAATAATCTGTCTGAATACAGCCATTACTTGTTAATAAGTATTTGAAGTTGCATACCCATTTGCTCTCTCTGGTGCTGCTCAATGTATGCCATGCGTTGTTTGATTAAAAAGAACACACACAAAATGAGGGTTGTTACTTTACTCTTGTATATTTTCATTTCCCTTGTCATTTTTAAAGCCTCAAACATATGTTATACTCTGAAACTTTTACCCATACTTCATGCAATTTTTATGAGTATGAACCTGATATGGGTGGTATTTAAAAGTTGCAAAGTAGTCTATAATAACAGCAAAGCCTTAGTGTCAAAATTTTTTAGGCCAGCCTGGAATTCTTAATATATATGGGAAACTGCGAGTGTATCATAATTTTGTTATCTTAGGGGATTAAAAGCTTTATTATTGTTGTTACATAATTCATCGAAGTCTATGTTTCTAATCACTGTTTCTTATAGAGAGGCAGAGAATCTGAAAAAGCCCTATTCCCCTCCACGGGAGGTACATGCTCAGGTGAGTCATTCCATGCCACCTCAGAAGGTGGAGATCTTCAAATCATTGGACGGTTGGGCTGAGGAGAACATCTTGGTGCACCTAAAGCCTGTTGAGAAATGTTGGCAACCACAAGATTTTCTGCCTGAGCCTGAATCGGAAGGATTCTATGAGCAAGTCAAGGAGTTGAGGGAAAGATCAAAGGAACTTCCTGATGACTATTTTGTTGTGTTGGTTGGAGATATGATCACAGAAGAAGCTCTTCCAACTTACCAGACGATGCTTAATACACTGGATGGTGTTCGAGATGAGACTGGTGCAAGCCTTACTTCTTGGGCAGTATGGACAAGGGCATGGACTGCTGAAGAGAATAGGCATGGTGACCTTCTCAACAAGTATCTTTATCTCTCTGGACGGGTAGACATGAAACAAATTGAGAAGACAATTCAGTATTTGATAGGCTCAGGAATGGTGAGATTCTCGTTCCCCCTTGGTCAGTTTAGTTATTGTTATTATCTTTTTTTCTAAAACCGAAACATAATTGGTCAAACTTAGGAAATTTGTGCATGTGAGGAAAACATTTCAAAAGCATGTAAATCTGAAACTGATACAAACTACCAGAATTGGGAATATTTTGATTATAGTTGGTTCTCAATTTCTTGTCTCAGTTCAATTCTTTTTAAACTTCTTAAAATTTTCTCTCATTCACTAGACAGTATGTTAAGCTTAAATTGATGTGATAAATAGGTTAGGAAAAAAAAATCATTACTTATATTAAAAAAAAAAAAAAATAGCATTTAGAAAAAACAAAGGAAAAGGGATAAAAATTAAGGGAATGGTCTTTAATTTTTCTAAGTTTCCTGCATCATTATCTCTCTTCCCCTCTCTTTGGTGTTGGAGGCTTTTCATTTATTGTCAAAGCTTTGTTTGTTGACTGATAGAGAGTCTATACAACTACTAGACTGGAATCTATTTGGATCTTCAAAGAATCACAAATTTGTTTAACTTTTTTCATGCTGTAGTCAATTCTTTTGGTATTTATGGTTGCTTGAGTTATTATTTACGTGGTGTGGTCATCCTTATAATAAAAGGCAATGTTCAAGAAATAGATTTGTGCCCTTTTGCTCACTATTTTAATTTTACATGTTCTTGTTAGGATCCTAAAACAGAAAATAACCCCTACCTTGGCTTCATCTACACTTCATTTCAAGAGAGGGCAACATTCATATCCCATGGGAACACAGCCAGGCTAGCAAAGGAGCATGGAGACTTGAAACTGGCACAGATTTGCGGCATCATTGCTTCAGATGAAAAGCGCCATGAAACGGCCTACACCAAGATTGTGGAGAAGCTCTTTGAGATTGATCCAGATGGAACTATTTTGGCTTTATCTGACATGATGAGAAAAAAGATCTCAATGCCAGCGCATTTGATGTATGATGGCCGGGATGATAACCTTTTTGAACACTTCTCATCTGTAGCCCAGCGGCTTGGTGTGTACACTGCTAGGGACTATGCTGATATTTTGGAGTTTCTGGTGGGAAGATGGAATGTAGAGAAGTTGACGGGTCTCTCTGGTGAAGGGCGTAAAGCTCAAGATTTTGTGTGTGGCTTGTCCTCGAGGATTAGAAGGTTGGAGGAGAGAGCTCAGGGAAGGGCCAAACAATCATCCATCATTCCCGTCAGCTGGGTTTTCGGTAGAGAAATAGAAGTGTAAGTGCAGCATCACTTTCAGCAGCCTCCCCCATTCCATTCAGCTGGGTTTTCGGTAGAGAAATAAAAGTGTAAGTGCAGCATCACTGTCAGCAGCCTCCCCCCATTTCTCATCGCATTAGAGTAATAGATAGAAATTGCCAATTTGCTCTTCATTTCAATGCTCCCTGTGTGTTAGGAGATGGGGTGTGAGTGCTATTTCATCAAGGCTTTGTAGATACAAATGTTTTCTTGTGCTTGTCTTGGTAGATCACCAGAGAAAGTATAAACTAAAGTCACTAGATCAGCCCCTTGGGAGATCTAGCATGTGTTTCTTTTGTTTTTTCCTTTTTTATGCCATAAAGAAAGTATGTGTTTCCTTTAAGATGTGTTCTGTATGAGTACCTGTTCTTTCAAGAGAATATTAAGTTTAAGCTTTAACTCTTGTTTTATGATCATCACCTCTCTTTTTTTTCCCGCTTTTATTTGCTACTACTTGTAAGGAGGTTAATCTTCCTCTTGCTTATGATCTCACTTTGTTACTGTGATGTGACATGTTTACTTGAAATAGCTAATGAGATTTGGTTTAAATGGTACTTCCTCTTAATTTTTTCTTTTTGGGGATAATGTGAGTGTTCAGAGCTCTTCGAGCAGATGACTATTTCCGATGACTATTTCCTCAACTATGTATAATTATTTCATTGCACACACACAAAGTGATTAGAAGAATGAATTCTTTGAGAGTGATTCCAAGATATTGACTAGGAGAATCCAATATTTCATGGATTTTATGAGGCCTTGAGAGCCATGAGATCTACTCCTTGGGATTTGGTACTTCATCTTAATTAAAGGGTACTTCCACTGCTTACCAATAATATATATATATATATATATATATATATATATATATATATATTATATACTTAAAATTAAAATTTGGAAAGCCAACAGTTAGACATGCACATGTGATGAAGGATGAAAGCCAATAGTTAGCCATGCACTTGTGATGAAGGATGAAAGCCAACGGTTTAGTCATGCGATAGGTACGAATGTAGCCCTATTAGCCAAAACACCGTTTGGTATCACATTACCAAGGCAAAAGCGTCTTTTCAAAATGCTATGGCCTATTTTGTAGTTTGGTATATAACCATATATATCCCAAAAGCACATAATGTATCCACTATTATTTATTTATTTTTACCTTCATAAGCGTTGTGGCAAAAAGCTTATTTTCTAAATGGGCTATCAAATTGACTCTTAGTGTCCGTTTGATATCAACTTGTTTGACTCTTTGTCGATTGTTTTTTGTCGAATGTATTGTAAAAGAAAAAACTAATTTAGAAATAAGATGAAATGATTTTTTTTATTGGCTCAAAATGCTGTAGCAATTTTCACATGGAGTAAAAGAAAAAAGAAAAAAAAATCTCTGGGTAAGGTTTTCTTTGTTGGGAAAGTGCCTCAAATTCCTAATATGAATTAGAAAAATAATTGAGTTTCCTTGATGAAGAAGGAAAAGTAATTAGGTTATTTTTTGTTTCCTTGGTGTGGAAGAAAATGTGAGTCATTGGTGTGTAAGAAAATACTATTCCTTGATGCGTAAAAAAAGTCTATTCTTTGTTAAAGAATTAATGTATTCCTTATCAACTAAGGAATATAATTAAAATTTTATAGATAGACAATGTTATCTAGTATTTTGTGGCTTGAGTTCTAGGGGTTCTCCCCTAGAGAGAGAAGATGAAAGAGCACCATGTGAAGAGTGCAAGTTGAATAAGGTTTTGGCCTGGGGTTCCTCTCATGTAGGGAGAGGAGAAAAATAATAGAAGGTGAGCTAAGTATTCTCTGAGGAGGTTTATGGGTTAGCGCACAATTAAAAGAGAATTTGTGACATTTGAGTTAGTACACAAATCAAGAAGAATTCGTGACCTTTGTATTAATGCAAAGAAATATCACCTACATATTTTGGGTTTCCTCTAGAGAGTTTGTTGAGTGTTAATTTCTAGAGATAATATTATTGTGTTTGGTAAAAACCTAAAGTTAGGCATAAACTTGAGAAAAACTATTTTAATTGAATTTTATAATAGTGAATTTATTCGGAATTTGTCCCATGATTTTTCCTTTTAAGGAGAAAAGGTTTTCAACTTAAATATTTGTGTTCTTGTGTGTGATTGATATCTTGGTGATTAATTAAATTGTTTGTAAAATTCCTTAATTCACATAAGATTAGATTGTGGTTCCAACAAATGGTATCAGAGCTTCTACTATTTTTGGATTTATTTAATGACCGGAGCTGATAAAACTTTAAAGGTAGGTACATATATGGTGACCAACCAGAATTGTAGCGTGGGAATACCGTGTTTTGAACTGACTAATGATGATTCACAACACTCCACACCACGTACACCACGTTTTGTTTCCCAATGAGTTTCTTGCTTCACTGCAGCTCTTCAAACCGAACGTGGCTATGTTGGGAAACATAAGTTATTACCTCTATAACTTACCACTTTTTAAATTATACTTATTTAAAAAAAGTTTAGGTTTCCTTAAAATTGGATTCTTTTTCCTCCCTTCAAACATATCGATTAAATAAACAAGGAAAAATTCACAGCCATTTCCAGAAATTGTTGAAGGAAAAATTATATCTTTTTATTTTTTATCCAATAATTAGCTTGACTGCCGCCCCCCATCTGAAACCTCTACCCATTTTTATTGTGTTGTGGTTAGTAAAAATTCCCATTAATCTAGTGCAAGTGCAACACTGCTGCTGCAATATCTCGCAAACTTACTCATACAAATTCAAAAGAGGCACACATGACTTTAGTTGACTCAGATTTTTAGCTAGTCTTTCATTCTGTATCGTGTCTACTCACTCCATCGCATGAGGTAAACAATTATTTTGTCTTCTCAATTTGCGTACAAACACTTTTTTATGCATATAAGAATGAATAATGGGAGATTCAACCATCTACAACATCTTTGAACATTCCAAAATTAACCCCACAAAAAACGTATTTAACCAAATTGGCAAAATAGCCAACAAATTCCAGACCCATCAAATTTAACACTTGAAAAGAAATACAGTTTTGTAGGCCAATCCCACATATATATATATATATATATATATATATATATATTCATATAGGTAAAACAAAAAAGACTTCAATAAAAAATATCAAAATACAATAGAACACACTCCAATGAATCAACGAATGATGCAATATTCTGTCGCAGGATAGAGATGGCACAGTTTTGGCACGACAATGCCATGACCATAAAAGATCAAACCAATGTGTATATCATTACACTTGGAATGGCCATGGCCAATCCTTCAAATCCTCATCTTGCTGCACCTTAGAACTCTTCCTCATAGCATAGCTATTAGCCCCAACATTGTCACCCTCAACATAAGCATAGTACTTCAAGAAAAACGCAAGGGTCAAGACCACCCATTCCAAGCAAAAGATCAACACACATAACCCACCAGCCAATTTTAGAATCACAGCACCATCTTCATCTCTCACATAGGACTTCAATTGGCCCAGAAAATCCCCGGTCCTTGTAAAGATAAGCACCGAGACTGAGCCTTGGAATATCGCGGTGAGCACCGTGGCCACCATGTGAGCTGCATACCACCGGCTAGTTCCTGATGAGGCGGCTGCACAGCCGGAGACTGCCCCGGCTATGGTCAAGATGTGGAGGAGGATTAGGAAGAAGCCGCTTATAGATGGGAATAGACGGAGCGAGAGAGTGAGGAAGATGCAACTAGAAGCTGCACCAAGGAGAATGTAGTTGCAGAAGAGGAAGACCTTGTGAGTGTGGTAGTGTGATTGAGTCACTGAGCTTGATGAGCTGGTGTTCATTGAGAGACCCATTTGAGTGATTACTCCAAATTCAGCTAAAATCAACAAGTTGAAGTGATTTGGAGAGGATTTGGGCAAATGGGTATGTGAGAAAATGAGTTTTGGAAGCTTAGAAATGGTGGAATTGAAGTTGATTTGTTTGTAGAGAAATGAGAGGGTGAAGGGAAAGATATAGAGTGAGAGGGCTGACCCTCTCAACGGTCATATTTGCTTGGGAGGACAAAATATGACCGTTGGAGTCAAGTCAAGGGACCCCACAACAAAAAACGTAGCGGCTAGCTTTACTTTTATTACTTTTTTTTTTTAAGAGCTTTTGTATGTGTTGCTTACAAAAGAAAGTGTTATTTATATATAACATTCATTTGATTTGGATCGTTGGATTCAAATATGACGGTCTAGATGAACTGATGTCAATTGCTTAGGAAAAAACGAAGATAAAAAGTATGTAGATCGGACGGGTCAGATTCCTTGATGAAAAACTGGGAGTGGATTTACACTTTACATGAGTCTTGGTTTTCACGTGAATATCCAACACATTAGGTCCCAAATTATTACAGATGGCCTAGACATTGACAGGCTGCCAGCAAAGAATAAAGAAAAAAAAAAAGAGAGTATAAACTATTGGCAATAATGATCTTCTAAGTTCTAATTCTTTTTTCAAATCTCAGATATGCTTAATTTTTCAAAATGAGTATGATGGTAATCATCATTGCAAACCGATGAATGTTAATAAATGCACTATCTAACTACACAATTTCTTAAAAAAGACAAAGGATTCTTCTTTTTTCTTTTTAAAAGGACTTTATTAATTTAAATTATTTCCTTAAACAAATTTTGTTTTGATTTTCACTTCTTCTTTATTTTTTATTTTTTAAATATAGACAAATAATATTATTGATCCCTAAAGTTTATTCGTTACAATATTAGTTCTTAAAATTTGAAATAAACACTATTAATCCTTAAAGTTTTCAAGATAAACATAATTAATCCCTCTATCAAATCTCGTTTTTGTGATTAGCAAAGAGATTATGTAACATATTTTAATATTATGAGATATGTTATTTGTTAATTATAAATTTCACCGAAAAAAAATCTATGGGTTAACCCTAGATCTATCCTTTGCCCATATACTTGAGCTGATTATAGGAAGAGAGAGAGAGAGAACACTAACCCCACTGACGCCACGTCGCCACCTCCAATGCACTTCTTTCAAAGCTTGGGATATGTCCTTCTTTCAAAGCACATAGTCGATAATAGTAGACTAGATTAGGGGAAGAGATCGATTACCTAGTTTTGCCAACAAGGCACAGTGTTCAAAGAATTTTCTATGAAGATCTCTACCCAACTTTTCCATTGTCGACTTAGCTACCCCATGGACTACCTTGTTCGTTAAGAACCATACATATTCCATAAGAGCATCTCTAGCAGTCCTTTATTCGGACTCTTTATCTCTACATGTGAAGAGTAAAATGAAGAATTGTTGATCCAGCAACTCTTCAAACAGCCCTTCAAATTCCCAAATTGCTACAGTAGCTTTTCACAAATGAAAAACTACTGTATACTCTTATTATTATTATTTTACCCCTTTTTTTTTTTTTTTTTTTTTTTCTTTCTCTTTCATTTTGCCCGATTTTTTTCTCTCTCTTCCATTTTTTTTCCTTCTTTTCGCTGTGCTCTGTTCTCTTCCTCTGTTCTCCATAGCAAGAAAAAAAGAAATAGCTTGGGTTTGCTTGGCGTGGGCTTGGGTTGACGGTCTCGGCGCATCTGGGTTGACGGTCTCGTTTCGATGCCACTGCTCCCAAATCCCATCATTCCCTCACTGACTCTTAGTTTGACTACTTTGATTTAATTTTGTAAATTTTTTAATCCTTGATTTTGTTTGTTCTAGTGGTTGTTCATGGATGAACAAATGGTTCTTCTTGATTGTAATCTTTGATTTTGGTGGTTCTGGTGGTGTGGTGTACTTGATACTGCTTGTCCGGACTTGATTCTTATAGATGTTGGTGATAGTGGTGGAGTGATGGTTGTTGCTGGGTTTTGGATGGTGGAGTGGGTCATTGGAGTGGAGAAACGAAGAAGAAAAGAGAAATGAGGAGAGAGAAAAAAAGTTAAAATAAAATAATAAAAATATTATTTTAATAAAAATAAAGATAAAATAGAGAGTCTGTTGGAATGTAGTTAAAAAAATTGCTCTCCACATGTGAAGATAAAATAGAGAGTACTACTGGAGATGCTCTAAGCAAAGCCAGGAATAGAGTGAATTGCTCCGGCTTGGACTTCTCCAATAATTGATCTTTTGGTGGGCAAACAACAAAATCATTTATGGTCTATTTGGATGGGGTGGATTTAGGCTTATGGATTTGGATTTGGGAGCCCAAATCCAAATTTTTTGTTTGGATGACTTAAAACCATTAGGATTTGGATTTGGGCCAAATCCATCTAGGATTTTAAAGGCCCAAATCCATGGATTTCAAATGACTTCTTAAGGTAAGAATTTCACAAATCCTCCCATTGGATGCCAACACTCAAAATAACTAAAATATCATTGAACCTCTAAAATACATCTAAAGGCTCTAAAATGACCAAAATGCCCCCAAAATACCAAATGACCATAAAAACCTTCTAAATAACCCGGAAACCTCCAAAATTACTAAAATACCCACAAAATAACCAAAATGATAAAAACAATACTCATGGAATCATCAAAGCGACCTAAATACCCCTAAAATGACCAAAATAACATTGATACCCTAAAATGACCGAAATAAATTCAAAAATTCAAAAATAGTCAAAATAATCCCTAAAATACACTCAAAACATCTAAAATAGCCAAAATACAAACGGAACCATTAAAATGATAAAATAACCTCGAAAACTCCAAAATGACCAAAATAACCATGAAAACACCATAATGACCAAAATAATACCGAACCCCTAAAATGACCAAAATAACCCCGAAAACTCCAATATGACCAATATAACCCCGAAAACACTATAATGACCAAAATAACCTTGAAAACTCCAAAATGACAAAAATAACTCTGAAAACTTCAAAATAACCAAAATAACATCGAACTCCTAAAATGACCAAGATAACCCTGAAAACTCTAATATGACTAAATTAACCCCAAAAAACATCATAATGACCAAAATACACTCAAAACTCCTAAAACAACCAAAATATCAGTGAACCACCAAAATAACCCCGAAAACTCTAATGTGACCAAAATAACCCTGGAAACACCATAATGACCAACCTACACACAAAACTCCTAAGATAACAAAAATAATCCCGAAAATTCCAAAATGAACAAAATAACCCCAAAACACAATAATGATCAAAATAACCTTGAAAACTCCAAAATGACTAAAATAACATCAAATCCTTACAATGAACAAGATAACCCAAAAAACTCAAATATGACCAAATTAACCCCCAAAACACCATAATTACCAAAATACGCTCGGAACCCCTAAAATGACCAAATAACTCCCAAAAACTGCAAAATGACCACAGAAACACCATAATGACCAAAATAACATTGAACCCCTAAAATGAAAAAAATAACCCCAAAAACTCTAAGATGACCAAAATAACATCGGAAATACCATAATAAACAAAATAAACCTGAACCACTCTAATGACCAAAATACACTAAAAAACCATAAAATAACCCGGAAAACTCTAGAATGACCAAAATAATCCTGGAAACACTATCATGGCCAAAATACACTACGAGTTCCTAAAATAATCAAGATAACCCCAAAAGCTCCATTATGACCAAAGTCATCCCGAAAACTCCATAATGACCAAATACACTTGGAACCTTTAAAATGACAAAAATAACCTCAAAAACTCCAATATTTGGTTTCGGTATTTTCTTTTTATTTTTTCTTTTGGTGATTTTAGAGGTATTTTTATCATTTTAGAGGTTTAAGGGGTATTTTGGTTGTTTTAGAGTTTTCAGGGTTATTTTGGTGATTTTAGGGATATGTTGGTCTTTTTGCGGTATTATGATAATTTTCTAGGTTTTGGGGTTGTTTTAGCCATTTTGAAGATTTTAGGGGAGTTCTAAGCATATTAAAGGTTTCAAGGATATTTTGATGATTTTATGTTTTGGGTCAATTTTAGGTATTTTCGTAATTTTAGAGGTATTTTGTTCATTTTAGTGGTTTAGGGGGTATTTTGGTTGTTTTAGAGGTTTTGGGGCTATTTAATGATTTTAGGGGTAATTTGATCATTTTGGTGTTTTACGGGAATTTTGGCCATTTTTTACTTTTCAGGGTTGTTTTGACTATCTTGGTATTTTAGGGGTATTTTGGTCATTTTATAAGTTGAAAAAATAACTTGTAAATGGGATTACTTGAATTCCGGTGCTATAGTTATGTTTGACAAAATTCTTGATGCCCCATATTATGTTTGAAAAAATTCCTCAGTGATAAGAAAGTTGAAAAAAACGTTTGTTTCAAAATGATCACCTTTTGCATCTGCTACTCCTTTACTTCTGAACGTGACAAATAACTACAGCATGGTATTATTTTCAATTCTTTATGAATACAAAGTGTTTGCAGTGCTTAGTCATCCATTCTACCTCCATCCTAAGGCAGAATTCCAATTGCGACTGTATAAGAAATAGCAGCCCATATCCTATTTCTTACTTACACATTTGAAAAAGAGGTGCCTCTGATTTTCTGCATTTTTCTGGCATAGAATATGACTGGAATTTGGCAAAACCCACATAGCCATGGGGCATCCTGACTTTTGAGTTTTTCCTTCAAAGACCAGCAATTTGGAGAAATGTCTTCAACCCTGTTGTTGGCCAAAGCCATATATCCTCAAGATTTCTCCCCATTTTCAAACTACCGTGGGCAGAAAATACCCCAGAAGCACCAATTTCCAAATTCTGTCACTGTTTGCCCGTTCCAGAACACTACCCTTCCGCAGTCCAAAACTCATGTAAATAAAGGCTTGCTAAAGAAGAAAAAAAATCAAAAGTTCCAAATCTGGTTGGCTGAAGGCAGCAATTAGGCATCTTTAACATTGTTGCCTTACGGAAAAGAACAAATTCATCTTTGCATCTGCTCCTCATTTTTGTGTGCAGAGCACCCCAAGAAAAGATACAATGAAGGTAGAATGTAGACCCTATGATAGTATCAGACTATCAGTCATCACTGTTGTGCGAAGACGTTCTTTGCTACAAATTAATAAACAGGAAGAAATCCATTTTGGAATCTATTGTTCCATACACCATTTTGAACTTAAAGAAAAAAAAAAAAAGCAACCATTACATAATCTATTTTTCTGTTGCCTCCATATATGGTAGTGATCTATATCACAAACTGTCTCCTGGTGAGCCTATTAGTTAGAATATCAATGATTTATTGGTTAGTTACATGAATATCTGGTGGATGTCGATTATTGAATACACAAACTTGGCTTTCATCTTGCTGTTAAAAGAGGAGTTGTCATTTGACTTTGAAGTTTGAACTCATTAGATCCATTTCTATAAACTTATAAACTTTCCTGATAGATCCAAGAATAAAATTATGTTAGCTAATTAGAGGTTGCTTAAATTTTAAGGCACTCCTACTTTGGTTCTAACTTATCTGTCTATATATTTAGCAAAAGAAAAAAAACGTATCTGTCTATATACAGTGTAATATCTTATTGAAGCAAAAGCATAGTGAATGAATAGTATTAAACGAGAACTTCAACCTAATGCTAAATTTCTGCCAAATTTTAACTCCAGTAAAATAAGACTGATTTTATTATTGCTCTGCTGAACTTTCTTGGCAATAAAAAAACACTGAGCACAGAATATAATTTGCATCAAGAATGATATGGTATTTAACGAAAGCCTATATCCTAATACTAATAATGGCTGTGAAAATTTTAAATCAGACATGATTCACTTCTATTTTCCTCACTTTTTGGAAAATACAAATGCACAATTAGAGAGCTGATGGACAAGAATGCCAAATAACAATATATGATTTTTATAGATGTTTCAGTATCAGTCATCACTATTTATGAATATGTAAAAGCAAATGATTTATTTTTATTTTTTAAAACTCTATTTCAATATTCTAAAAATTCTCACACATTAAACCAGAATCAACACACAAAAACTATCAATCTGACAGTAGACATAACCACACTAATACTATACACTCCTGATTTTACACTATACATAGTCATGAAACTAAGTGATGCCTTTGCTTCCAAAGAGAATATTTTTTCTCTAACTTAAGGAAAACACATGGTAATATTCATAGAAGTTATGTGCTGATGCTACATTTCAATATCTGACATATGACCAAGACCTAAACTCTTTTATGGAAATTATCAAACAACTCTTTTGTGGGTCTTTAGTTTCATCAAGTATGGGATCTCTAATATTAGTCTCGTTGATTTTATCAACCACAGATTTGGCATTCTCAAGTCACAAATATGCATGGTTGGGGACAGATTAGATACTGATATTCTTTTTGGACAAAATGGTGGTTGCAAAACTCTTCTTGTTCTCTCAGGTAACTAACTATTGAATAATTTATGTTTATCCCTTGGTTAGCTCCATTTATTGTCATATATAATTTGATCAAGTCCAATTTCCCCCCCTTTTTTTTTTCCTCTTGACAGGTGTGACTACATTGTCAATGCTTCAGAATCAAAACAACTCCATTCAACCAGATTTCTACACCAACAAGATTTCTGATTTCCTCGCTCTCAAAGCTGCAACTGTATGATATTCATATAAGCACATTGTGACATTTTCCTTGGGCCCGTCCGTTCATTTTTTACCTTATTAATAATGATTGTAGATATACAAAAGCCATTAATTCAGTGCTTTTTCTTTCTTGAAATGAACAAACTAGAGATTTATAATTGAAAAAAGTACTCTCGTTGAAGTTCCAAAATAAGGTAAAAATATTAATTTTTCTTACACGTATGATTGTTCAAGTTCTAGTAGAGTAATATTTTTAGTAAACCTTATTCTCCATTTGTTTTTGTTTTTGGGTTGCATTGGTTCTTGAGGAGGTTCAGATTGATTCTTGGATACTTGGGAAGTAAACATTTTATGAAGAGATTCAGCTTATGGCTCTATCCTTCCAATGCCTTTTTCATAGTCCCCAAGTGGAAAAAGTTATATGTTCAGAATGGTTGTGGAATGTCTTACTAAAACAAGTAAACTGTAGGGGTTTAATCTCTCAAGATTGGAGCTAAAACTTGCAAGAACAGATTTTAGTCTTTGATAATGTGGCCACTGTAATGGCAACCAAGGAGGAGTATATGTGCATTATGCCATTCCCTCCAGTCCTGTCAGGCCCATATCACTTTCCCAGGTGTTGCAGTTTAGATATTTGGACATCACAGATACCTAATCATTTTCCCTTTCTAGTAAAACCAAGTAACCCAGCTGTAGTTAATTTGCATTTCTGTTTAATTAAGACAAAAATGACAATCTAACCTTACCTCTCATATAAATATAAGCAAAAATAATATATGTTTACACTACCTACACTTTATACCACCCAAATGTGGATAACATTGTCCACAAACTGTGGATATAATTGTCCATAAATTTGAACATGATCACAAATTGTGACTCCATATTTTAAGTGGTGTAAAATAATGATGTAAAATAGTAGTGTGAGCCAATTAATGCTCTAAATATAATACAATTGCAAACATTCCCAAATAATGTTAAAATTAGACTCTCCTCCCATATTCTTTGCTTCTATACCAACCTTTTTCATAAAATATTAAAATAATTTTAATTTTTTGCTTATGCATCAGTACAAAGTGTTTTATGAGAAAGTCTACAGACATAATGAAATTTCACAATATTTTTACAACAAAATTATTTTGAATGGTGGTGAGTCTTTATGAAATCTCTTATTTTATTTGAAATTTGATAAGCTGACAAGGTAACATCTCAACTTGTTGTGAGAATTTATTATGTTGGTAGAAGAACTCGTATTTAATTATCTAATTACACTAATTTACTGTTAAGATTAAGTTTAGGAATACAACATTTTTCACAACTTATAATATAGTTTGTTGTGATTAATGTATAATAAAAGTGATGTCAGTGTTAGATCTAATGAAAGTAATGCTATGAAAAATTGTTACGTGACTAGCTAGCATTACCCTAACGTTGAAACCACACATATCATACATACATACATTTTCAAATAAACTAATTTGGTTAATTCTTTCTTAGATTGAAGAATTCTGAATTTCAAATGGGGCATCGAAAAAAGGATGGGAAGAGCAGAGATTGCACTTCCTTTATTGCAAGAAAGGGACAAGAGCTGTTATCTTGACCAAGACTCTTGTGCCATTATTTCCTCCCATACCAACTTCTCCAATTCCTCACAACTATAAAAAGTCTTGGAAGCGTTATTAAAACAGAACAAAAAATGAACATAAATATGTCCACTAGATACTACCATTGCATTGCCACCATCAATTAAGAAAATCCAAACCTCATCCAATTCTAGCTCCAACACTACCCTTCTTTTTGCTTGCATCATCAAAATCAGATTTTGTTGCAAACTCTTTTATTTTTACAGTTTTACTCTGCCTTACCCTTAAGATGCATGTTTTTTGCATCACTCTCAAGTATTGCATTTTGAAAACCCTCGTGACATACAACAATTGCAATTCCCATCTACTTGTTGATGCCTCTGCCACTAGTGGTCAACACCCAGAACAAGAATGAGTTTTGTCTCAAAACGAATTTGGTTTCGGTAAAGTCCCGAGAGATCATAGCAAGAGCTATACCTTCCATGACACTTGTTGGTTCAGCAGCTGGGTTAGGGGTTTAAGAATGAAAGACACAAGTTCCTTCATTGAGTTTATATTTTGTGCGTCTATTTGAAGCCCCCCAACAATTACCAAACCATAAGGCTCTGGCAATTGCACAATTGTGGAACAAATAAAGACATGTCTCTTCCTCAGACTCGTTTAGAGAGGACATGTTACTTCTCCATTATTGAGCACCTCAGACAGTCTAGTCCTGGTTGG
The DNA here is from genome assembly GCA_907173295.1 of Fagus sylvatica. Lineage (NCBI taxonomy): Eukaryota > Viridiplantae > Streptophyta > Magnoliopsida > Fagales > Fagaceae > Fagus > Fagus sylvatica. The sequence goes on from OU015770.1 coordinate 35,583,701, forward strand.
GACTTGGGAGTGTGCTGCTAGCTAGCTACCCTCCCTTGAAATACCTTCAGTTGATCTTTCATGAACCCCAACTTTCCATATGTTTTAGGTCTGTATGTATGCTTTTTAGAATCATTTATGTCCAAAAATATGAAGTAAGCAATCTATACTGGACAATTGCTTAAATTTTATAAGTAAATAAATATTTTTTATAAAAAATCTAGAAAAGAGGGGAGGAATTTAAAGAACCAATTAGGGCCATGGATTGGAGTTGGTGGAAAATTGCACGAATGAAAATCTTTTGTACTAACTTATATGCTTCCCTCTATGTTCCACCTATGATAATAAAACATGAGGACATTAATTTTTTATGCACTAACAGTGCAATACACATAGTTAAATAAGTTAATTTCTCCTCATTTTCTCTCTCTACCATCAACCCCAAACGGGCTCCCTTTAATTTATATGCTTACCCATTTAAAGCTGCATTTTGAGATACAAATATATTTTAACCTATTTTCAAAAAATAAGTAAACAAACTATAAGTAAAAAGATGCATCCAAGCACAAACTATTGATGTGTTTTGGTGACTGAATACATCCAATTAATATATGGGCCCATTTTCAAATTAATTACAAGGTAGAAAATTATCATTTTAAGAAAAAATCTATCCGCACAATGAAAGTGTCTTGCTTTTTGGTGGTATATTCAATTGCATCTTTTTCCCTACGTAGACAAGGTGCCCAAAGAAAAAATATTTTATGTATGACTATATGTCAAGGAAAGAAGTATCCGAAGACCCAATTAGTCTTTGAATAGTGATGGAATAAAGACGATGAATGCGCGTTGTCAAAAGTGTTAGAAAATTATTAAGCTCATTGCTGTGTCATTCCCACTTTAACTTGTTGGAAATTAAACTGAAGCCGCGTTTGCCATAGAAACTTCGTGCAAGCAAAAGGGGTTCTTCCTAGGCCTACGGACTTTAAAGGAAAATTGAAATTAATTAAAGTGTCTTTTTTTATAGGAAAATTGAAAACGCGTGGAACTCTTTCTAGGCCTACGGACTTTAAAGGCTCTAGTTTTCTTCATTTACCTTTGGCGTTCCTCACTCAATATCCCTTGCAATTCCTCTCTGTCTAAACACTGAACCTCATCTCTCCTTCTTCTCATCTTCTCAACCTTCTGCTCATAGATCACCATGGCTTCGCTAACTAATGTACTACCTTCCTCTTCTTCTTCTTCTTCTACTTGTCGATGGAGACATGATGTCTTCTTGAGTTTTAGAGGTGAAGATACCCGCTTTGGTTTTACGAGCCATTTGTATTAGGCTTTGTGTGATAAGGGTTTTAACACCTTCATAGATGATAACCTTCATAGAGGAGAAGAAATCTCAAAAGAACTTCTCGAAACCATTGAATCATCAATGATTTCGATTGTCGTATTCTCTGAAAACTATGCCTCTTCTACTTGGTGCTTAGATGAGCTTGTCAAAATTGTTGAATGTAGAAAAAATAATGGCCAGTTGGTTTTACCAGTTTTTTACAAAGTGGATCCATCAGAAGTACGTAAACAAGATAGGGATTTTGGGGTAGCGTTAGCTAAACATGAAGAAAATTTCAAGAATAACATGGACAAAGTGCAGAGCTGGAGGACAACTCTAAATGAAGTTGGTTGTTTGTCTGGATGGCATTACGACAATGTGTATGTATCTCATGATTATCCCATGCTTTTTTTTTTTTTTTTTTTTTTTTATTATGATTTTAATGGTTTGTCATAATTCATAACCACCACATGCCAAATTATGAAAGTATTTTATTTTTGATAACATCTTCTACTATTAATGTAGTTAGGCTACAAATTAAGGGTAATAGTTGAACTTCGAAATAGAAATTTGAAAGAGTTTCTCCCAAGTATTTTATAGAAAATTGTTCCAAAATTCATTTATCATTTTGGTAAAGTATGGCAAGTGGGCTTCCACTAAGTTTGTTTCCTCACCAAAACAAAGTTTCTACGCAACAACTTGCTAAAAGCCTAAACCTGATTTTATGGGAGGGAAAAAAATGTACGAAGATTAATTATAGTTCTCAAATCTTAGAACTATATGTCTTGTTCTCAAATCCTAAAACAGCAGAACTATATGTCTTTTACTTTAATAAATATATTATGTCAAGTGTAAGTTGTAATGCACCAAAGTAGACATCTTGAATTTAGTTTTTTCATATTTATATTTCCAACTAGTAATTTAACTCATTAATGTTTATTATACTTTGCGATTCGCAGCGGCCCTGAATCTAAATTTATCCAAGGAATTATTGAAGAGATAACAAGTACTAAAGTAAAACACCTGGGGTTATTTGTTGCTAAATACCCCGTTGGAGTAAATCCTTGTGCAGAGGTCGTGGAATTGCTTTTAGATATTGAGTCCACTGATGTTCGAATGATAGGGATCCAAGGCCTTGGGGGCATAGGTAAGACTACAATCGCAAAAGCTGTTTATAATAGAATTGTTAATCATTTCGAAGCAAGCTACTTTCTAGAAGATGTTAAAGAAAAGTCGAAAAAGACCCTTCTTTTTGAGATTTTAAAGTATAGAGATTTGGAGGTGGACAACATATCCAAATGAATCAATCTGATAAAGGAAAGACTTCGGAGTAAAAAGATTCTTTTAGTTCTTGATGATGTGGATAAATCGGAACAAATAGAAAACTTGCTAGGATTTGTGATTGGTTTGCCTTAGGAAGTAGAGTCATTATAACAACAAGAGACAGACACTTGCTAGATACTCTTGGAAATGTTTATAAAACTTATGAGGTAAAGGAATTAGACAAACACGAAGCTCTTCAACTCTTTCAAAAGCACGCCTTCCCTGGAAACAAACTTGATAAAGATTATTCTAAACTTGCCAACCAAGTTATACATTATGCCAAAGGCCTTCCACTAGCTCTAAAAATAATAGGTTCCGATTTGTGTGGAAGAACTAAATTCGAATGGGAAAGTGCATTAGAAAAATATGAAAAAATTCCCAATAAAGACATTCAAGAGATACTTAAAGTAAGTTATGATGGATTGGAAGAAATCGAACAGGATATATTTCTTGATATTGCATGTTTCTTCAAGGGATGGTCCAAGAATAATGTTGTAGATATATTAAATGCTTGTGATTTATATCCAGATTTTGGTATTCCAAGACTTGTTGAAAAATGTCTCATAACTGTTGATCAATATGGTTCATTGTCGATGCATGACTTGATACAACAAATGGGTAGGGAAGTTGTGCGACAACAATCACCACAAATCCTTGGAAAACGTAGCAGGTTATGGTCTTATGAGGATGCTTATAAAGTACTAACTGGAAATACGGTATATGTTCTTTTTCTTCAAATTTTCCTCTTTTTTTTTTATTTTATTTTATTTATAACTAAGTAGAAATAATGGATTTTTATTTTTAACATTGTATAAAATATAAGTTTAATATGATCATTTTTTCTTAAAATTTCAAAATCATTATACTTTTGGCAAATTTTATTGTGTATTACAGTTCACTTAATATTTTATCTAATCAGGGATCAAACAAAACTCGAGGCATAATGTTGCATTCACCTCAACGAGTAACGGTGCAACTAATGCTTTTTTTTTTTTTTTGATTTGAAGATAGAATTTCATTGAAAGACTTTAAAACAGATACAGATGTAAAATGAGACTCCATGAGTAGGAGAACTCGCACCCAGATTAGGCACGGATTTAGCCGTCTTTCCTATCTGGATGAGGCAGATGCGCAGCACGTGAATTATAAACTATTTGAGCAAAAACAAAAGTGTAAAAGAGAATAAGCTAGAATAAGCTAGAAACAAATAGAACAGGGACTTCAAACTATTCGACTAACATCAGGGGAGTTCAACTTTTTCTTTGTCTGTCTGAAATCCCTCTGCAATGACAGCGCTCCATTTTTAATGACCACCGGGTCGGACTGAATTGCATAAAAAACATAACGATTTCGAGCATTCCAGATTGCCCACGTGATAACTGCCCAATCTTCAACAGCTTCCTTAGAGAAATCTGAGAATATCTTTTGCATGAACAGTGAGAAGTCCCCACCATGGTTAGGAAGTTTTTGCATGCGCCCTGGTATAAGAGCCCACGTATTCCTCGCCATAGGGCATTGCCATAAGGTATGCAGCGTGGTTTCATCTTCCTGCAAGCAGATGGGGCACAAACCAGATGACCGAATCCTTCTTCTATGGAGTTGATAGTTCGTTGGTAGTGTCTCATGGTATGCTCGCCAAATCAAGTGTTTCACTTTGCCTGGCACTGATAGCTTCCAAACTTTACGCCATAACCAATTCAGTTCACCTCTGTGAGAGCTTTCCCCCATAGCTGCACGTCTTTCCCCTTCCAACAGCTCGTAAGCTGACTTCACTGTAAAAACACCTGACTTTGTTTCATTCCAGATTGGTCTCTCCAAGCGAACATCCTGACTATTCCACCGAAGACCTTTCCTGATTACCTCCCTTCCTGATAATATACTCCTCCATAGGAAGGATGGATTAGACCCTAGTGGAGCCTCTAAGAAAGTAGTCTGAGGGAAGTATCTAGCCTTAAAATCTCTGAAAAACAGAGAATGGGGATTGTTGAGCAGACGCCAAGATTGCTTCACTAGGAGGGCTGTGTTAAAGAAATGCAAATTCCGAAAACCCAACCCCTCCATCAATTTTTGGAACACACAAAGACTCCCATTTCACCCAATGCACTTTCCGTTCATCCTTTTGTTGCCCCCACCAGTAACTTGAGATTAAGCTACTTATCTCATCACACCAAGTCTTTGGTAATCGGAAACAATTCATGGCATAGGTAGGGATGGATTGAGCAATTGCTTTGATGAGAACCTCTCTCCCTGCTTTAGAGAGAAATTTTTCCTTCCATCCTTTTAGCCGCTGCACAATTCTTTCTTTAAGGCTATTGAAAACGATGCAACTAAATGCTGAAGCTTTCAAAAGGATGGAAAATCTCAAAATGCTTAAAACATTAATTTAATTTAGCATTGAATGATTAACGCCTCAATTTAAAATTTTGCTTGAGGTCCCCAAAATAATTAGGCCTATATATATATATATATTTATTGAAACTATTCATTTTAATTCCGTACCGACGGGTATCATCCCTCCTATAACAACGTTTTCCACATCTTTATTTCCTCCATTCATATACAAAAATTATCGTGTTATACAATGTTAGTTCTAGGTATTGGGTCTTATTCAGTTGTTGCCTATCCAACGGATTTCTTACTAAATAAAACAAAGTAGTGTTACGCATTAATACACATTGCACAACAAGACAACTCAATTAAAATGCTAAACTTATAGCAAACAATATGGGCTTGTTTGGTACATTTTTTATTTTGTGTTTTCAAATCATAACTTTTTTCAACTTTTCAAATTGAGATTTGAAACTTGTTTGAATTTAGTTTTTGAAAAAAAATTATGTTTGGTACCTTATTTTCAAGTCACATATTGAAACTCAATTTAAATAAATTTTTCTGTTTGGCAGTTTGTTTTCAATTTAAGTTTTGGGTTGTATTTACATATATTGTAGAGGATTATCCCCTCCCCCAATTTTTTTTTTCTTTTTTTTGGTCACCCTTTTTCCCCACCACACACGTGGCCCACTACCCCTTCTCCCATTTCCCTTTTCTTTTCCCCCACCACACACCTACTCCATTTTTTCCCCCTCACTTGTTCAGACCTTACCCATTCCATTTTTACTTCTTTTCTTTTCCTCCTCAATCCCCAATCTTCAGTAGTTCATCCGAAGATTCATGCATGTATTAGTGTTCTTCAATTTGCATCAGTGAATACATTGCTTGAAGGTCCTCCAACGAAGTTCTTGGAAGATTTGAATTCTCGGGTTCTTGGAGGTTCAGTAGAAGCAAAGTGGTTAGAAAAAAAGAAAAGAAAAAAAAAGACCCCTTCCCCTTATTTCTTTTCATTTTAGTTTTTTTCTTCTTTCTTTCCCCTTCAATCCTCACCCTCACTGACCTCTTCCACCATTTTTCTTTTTCTTTATTTTCCCCTCAACCCACCATTTTTCTCATTGACCTCTTCCACCACCCTCATTGACTTTTTTCTTCCACCATTTTTCCCCATTTTCTTCCTTTTTTCCCCCTCAATCCACCCTCACAGATTGAGGGACCTTTAACTGTGAGCTCTGTGATTTTTTTTTCTTCCTTTTTTTCCCCTCTTCCATCAGAATGTTTGTGACCCCTGTGATTTTTTTTTTTTCCCTTCTGATGTTGGCAGGAGCCTTAGTCCAGCTTAATGTAGCTTTGTCTATGGGGCTCTGTGTGCTTTCTTTTTTTATAATTTGGGGGCCTTGATTTATAAGGTTTTTTATTTTATTTTTTTATGTTGGGGCCTAAAGCGGCGGCTGTGATGCCCCGCATCACCTAGTATTATAAATTAATTATATTAATATTAAGTCACAAAAGGATTATAGGTTCAATAATTTATATGGCAAATTGTATTTAAATTGATAGTAATAGATTTTACTATTGGATGATAAGTTAATTTAAATTGGTTAGATACTATACCATTTTAATATAGACACAATATAATAAGTGAGGCATATAATTTAATTAACCAAACCCCAAAACTAGTATTAAGGTAATTAAATTTACATGTAGGGAACTTTGGTCATTACACTTAAATTGGTGGCCCAATGGAAATTTGCCATGTGCTCCCACCTTTTAATTGCATCACATGCAAGATGATATGTGTAATCCACTAAACCAAAACCCCATAATCAACCCATTTCCCTTTAAATGGCCGGTCCCCACCCCTTGCAACATTGACCTCGTTATCTCATTACCTCTTCAAAGACTTAGAAAGAAACAAAGGAGAGCAAAAAACTCTCATTTCTCTCCCTCTTGACCCACGGGTCCAGCAGCTCCTAGAGAGAACCTCCCTTGTGTTCTCTCAAGTCTTCTTCCACAAGGTCATGCTAGAGTGAGCCTAGCACCTCCTCCTTCAAGAAATCATAAGCTAGGTAAGGGTTTATGGTTTTAGTCAAGTTTTGAAATGGGTATAGTTGAAATTGTTGGTTGATCTTCATGATTCCTACACTTTGAGGTTATGGGTTTGTAGAAATATGATTTTGGGTTAGGGAAAATGAATTTTTATGGACATGCATGTGGGATTTGAAGTGGTAGTTGCTGGAATTTTTATTGGGTATGAAGTTTGGGTGATTCCATGTTGGTTTCTTACAATTGATGATGGAATTGTTGTTATATGTGGATTTATATGGCTTGTATGTTCTGTGTGTGATGGATTACATTGATGTTTGACTTGATTTGGTACTGCATGTGTTGGATTTAGGAGGATTGTTGGCTAATGGTTGATGGGTTTTAAGTTTCTAGAGGAAAATGCAACCTGTCTCTGCTTCTTGTAGTGAACAGTAAGTTGCACGGAAAATTTTGTTTCTTAGGAAAGAAAAGTTGCACGAAATTCTGGGAGTTTTCTAAAATAGGAATGAGGAAACGGTTTTCTCTAGGGTAATCTATCATATGTCTAGGTTATGTATATGAAATTTCATAGAAAAATATTGAGTTTTGATAATTATTTGTTATTTTACAAGAAAACTGTGCAAATCTGTCAATTTGACAGATTCTGTGTTTGTCGGTTTGAAATTGCATAATAAATCCAATATTTGGAATTTAAGTGATTGGAATAATTTTCTGGAACCCTAGGATGTATATGTTATTGATGGAATTAGCCCCATGCCATTTTAGTATATAATGAATTGTGAGCACATATCTAAAGTCACCTTAAAAACTGTACTGACAGATTTGAGTTCATGAAAGTACTAGAATTTTAGTAAATTCTAGATATACTATTTTGAGCTGAAATTTTGATGAGAGATGTTAAATATATGGTGTTACCTCACAGTAAGATTTCAGGATATTTTGATGTTTCTAAGTTTGTCAAATGAATTTTATAAGATACTGTTCCTGCAGAAAATCTGTTAAAGATGAGTTGAAAACACTGAAAGTTAGAAGAATTTATTCTCATGTTATTTTGAGTAGATTGGGTTGAAATTTGGTTTGAGTATTTCTTAGTGTGTTTAAGACTGGGATGAATTTTTGGATGCCTTGGTTTTATTGTTTGGTAGCTGAAATAATAGCAAGAGCCTTAGTGTCTTTTGTTTCTAATAAATTCATAACTCTATGAATTAATGTGCGAATGTGAGGTGTACCAAGCTAATGTATGCTTTCTAAAGAAACTATGTTTTGAAGTTTGATTTATATGGATGCCTTGAATATGATTTTGAGGCTTAATAAGGGTTTGGTAAAGATTAGTTAAGATAAGTTAAGAGAAATTATGGTCATAAGTGTTGATTAGTCTATTATGAGTTAAGGTTGGCATTTATATCCATATGTATTTTTTCTTCCTTGATCTTCAATAAACTTCTTATTACTTATCAAAAAAAAAAAAAAAGTTGAAACTAAGATTAAGTTAAAGTTAACTCAACTCCTATACTTGATTTAGGATAATCAAGGGAGGATAGGTGAAGCGATCTGCTTGAGACTCTTGGAATCCAGCTTTTGGATTGAGGTAAGGGAATGTGCCATGAAAATTTAATAGTCCATGTTTTAAGAATATATCTATATATTTTTTATCAATGCTTCCAGTAAACTCAATTTGATACTTGTTTATAAAGAAAACATGCATTGATTTAGAAATAGTTTTTTTGAGTTAGTACAGTTAAGACACAGATTTTAGAAGCAAGTTGTGGATATGCTATGAATTTTGGCTTAGTAAGGCAAGAGAGAGATTGAAAAATAAACAAGCATGATATGTTTTATGAACACCTAAAACAGTTTTGAGTGTGATGCCCTGTAGACTGACAACCCAAGGCCACGAGGGGATCGTATGCCCTAAAGACATGGCAGCAGGCCACGAGGGGTTTTATTCCCTATAGACTGGAAACAAGTAAGGCCACGAGGGGTTGTATTCCCTGAAGATATAGCAACCCAGGCCACGAGGGGATAGTTTCCCTGTAGACATGGCACCAGTAAGGTCACGAGGGGAAAAGTCTTAAAGATAAAGTTCAGTTACATGTTCCATATAGTTTTGTTATATTATGCAATAGTATGAGATAAGTTTTCTCTCCAGAACAGTTTAAGGGAACATGTTTTGTTTACATATAAAGGAATCATGCTATATGTTCAGATTTCAATAGTTATATTATGCCTTACAAGTTATCAGATATTATATTCATCAGTATGAAACATATATGTTCAAGAAACTCATGAAATCATTTTAGCATGAATTGTTTATATGCAAGTCATATCCACAAAGATTATTTTGTTTATCATGCATTCATGCATACTGTTAAATCTTCATGTCATGCCTCCCTTATTGAGCAAAGTGGGTTGCTCAGATTGCAGGAACAATTCTATAGTGCAGCTAAGAGTCTCAGCATGGAGGAGCAAATATATTTGTATCTAGAACTAATCTTAGATGTTTTGAGTTTTTGTGTATATAAAGCAGAAGTGATGTATATGTTTAAATAGTCTTCCGCTGTATTAGAGTTATTATGTCCACATATTGATGTATTTTGTATAAACAGTTATAGATGTTCTGACTACTATTACTTCCTTTAGGTGGACTAGTATACTCATTCGTTTTGTAAAGGAGTATGTTTATAGTATTGGGAGTTCCCAACCCAAGGAGAAGTTAAAGAATCAGGACAAGAGAAAAGAAAGAAGAAAAATTTTTATACTCCTTTTAGTTGGTTCGTGTTAATATCAGGCATAGGCTTGGTATTAGCATGCCGGTCCAACTTTGAATCATATTACGGATTTGGGTCGTGACAACGGCTTAACTCGCCTAATGGTTGGGCCGGCCCTGGACATTAAAGGCTCTTGTTTTTTTCATTTACCTTTGGCGTTCCTCACTCAATATCCCTTGCAATTCCTCTCTCCCAAAACACTGCTTCTTCTCATCTTCTTAACCTTCTGCTCATAGATCACCATGGATTTGCTAACTAACGTACGACCGTCCTCTTCTTCTTCTACTCGTCGATGGAGACATGATGTCTTCTTGAGTTTCAGAGGTGAAGATACCCGCTCTGGTTTTACGAGCCATTTATATCATGCTTTGTGTGATAAGGGTTTTAACACCTTCATAGATGATAACCTTCATAGAGGAGAAGAAATCTCAAAAGAACTTCTCGAAACCATTGAATCATCAATGATTTCGATTGTCGTACTCTCTAAAAACTATGCCTCTTCTACTTGGTGCTTAGATGAGCTTGTCAAAATTGTTGAATGTAGAAAAAATAATGGCCAGTTGGTTTTACCAGTTTTTTACAAAGTGGATCCATCAGAAGTACGTAAACAAGATAGGGATTTTGGGGTAGCGTTAGCTAAACATGAAGAAAATTTCAAGAATAACATGGACAAAGTGCAGAGCTGGAGGACAACTCTATATGAAGTTGGTGGTTTGTCTGGATGGCATTACAACATGTATGTATCTCATGATTATCCCATGCTTTTTTTTTTCTTTTCTTTTTTTATTATGATTTTAATGGTTTGTCATAATTCATAACCATCACATGCCAAATTATGAAAGTATTTTATTTTTGATAACATCTTCTACTATTAATGTAGTTGGGCTACAAATTAAGGGTAATAGTTGAACTTTGAAATAGAAAATTTGAAAGAGTTTCTCCCAAGTATTTTATAGAATATTGTTCCAAAATTCATTTATCATTTTGGTAAAGTATGGCAAGTGGGCTTCCACTAAGTTTGTTTCCTCACCAAAACAAAGTTTCCACGCAACAACTTGCTAAAAAGCTAAACTTGATTTTATGGGAGGGAGAAAAATGTACGAAGATTAATTATAGTTCTCAAATCCTAGAACTATATGTCTTGGTCTCAAATCCTAGAACTATGTGTCTTTAATCAGTATTATGTGATCAAGTGTAAGTTGTAATGCACAAAACTAGACATCTTGAATTTAGTTTTTTCATATTTATATTTTCAACTAGTTCAATTACTTATTAAATGTTTTTTATGCTTTGTGTTTCGCAGTGGCCTTGAATCTAAATTTATCCAAGGAATTATTGAAAAGATATCAAGTACTAAATTAAAACGCACGCCGTTATTTGTTGCTAAATATCCTGTTGGAGTAGAACCTTGTGCAAAGGCTGTAGAATTGCTTTTAAATCAGTCAAATGATGTTCAAATGGTAGGGATTTATGGTCTTGGGGGAATCGGTAAGACTACAATTGCAAAAGCTGTTTATAATAGAATTGTTAATTGTTTCGAAGGAAGTTGCTTTCTAGAGGATGTTAGAGAAAATTCTGGAACAAAGAAAAGCATAATTCTACTGCAAGAGAAGCTTCTTTCTGAGATCTTATGGGACAAACATTTGAAGGTGGATAGTGTATCCAAAGGAATCAATGTGATAAAGGAAAGGCTTCACAATAAAAGGTTTCTTTTGATTCTTGATGATGTGGATCAATCAAAACAAATAGAAAATTTGATTGGAAAATGTGATTGGTTTGCTTCAGGAAGTAGAGTCATCATAACAACAAGAGACAAACACTTGCTAGCTACTCTTGGAAATTTGTGTACAACTTACAAGGTCAAGGAATTAGACAAAAATGAAGCTCTTCATCTCTTTCAAAAGCATGCCTTCCGTGGCAACAAACCTGATAAAGATTATTCTAAACTTGCCAACCAAGTTATACATTATGCCAAAGGCCTTCCACTAGCTCTACAAATAATAGGTTCCGATTTGTGTGGAAGTCCTAAACTCGAATGGGAAAGTGCATTAAAAATATATGAAAAAATTCCCAATAAAGACATTCAAGAGATACTTAAAGTAAGTTATGATGGATTGGAAGAAATCGAACAGGATATATTTCTCGATATTGCATGTTTCTTCAAGGGATGGTCCAAGAATAATGTTGTAGATATATTAAATGCTTGCGAATTACATCCAGATTTTGGTATTCCAAGACTTGTTAAAAAGTGTCTCATAACTGTTGATGAAGATGGTGTATTGTCGATGCATGACTTGATACAACAAATGGGTAGGGAAGTTGTGCGACAAGAATCACCACAAATTCCTGGAAAACGTAGCAGGTTATGGTCTTATGAGGATGCTTATAAAGTATTAACTGGAAATACGGTATATGTTCTTTTTCTTCAAATTTCTTTATTTTTTGTTTACTAAGTAGAAATAATGGATTTTTCTTTTTAACATTGTATAAAATATAAGTTTAATAGGATCATTTTTTCTTAAAATTTCAAAATCATTATACTTTTGGCAAATTTTATTGTGTTTTATAGATCACTTAATATTTTATCTAATCAGGGATCAAACAAAATTCGAGGCATAATGTTTCATTCACCTCAACCAGTAAAGGTGCAACTACACGCCGAAGCTTTCAAAAGGATGGAAAATCTCAAACTGCTTATGGTTCATAATATACATATTTACGGTGAACCACTTAAATACCTTCCCAATGGGTTAAGAATTATTAAGTGGCCCGGATATCCTTTTCCCTTGCCATCCAAATATTGTCCTCAACAACTTGTTATTATGGAGATGCCATCTAGTCGCATTGGATTGGAAAGGCTACTGAAGCAGGTATGATTATTAATATTTTTGAATTAAGATTTTCGTTAAGTTTTTATTTTAAAGTTTTTTGAAATTAAATTTTGAATTTTTTTTCTACAGGGGTTCCAGTTCGAAAATTTGAAACATGCCAATTTCATGAATTGTGAATTTATTACGAAATTTCATGCTTCATGCACCCCAAACTTAGAGACATTGAACCTTGTTGGTTGTGGCAATTTAGTCGAGATTGATGCGTCCTTTGGACTTCTTAAAAAGCTTAAATGGTGCTCTCTCGTCGGTTGCTCAAAACTTCAATTTCTTCCAAGCCAACTCAGGTTGAAATCTCTTAATTATTTTGATCTTAGGTATTGCTCAAGTCTTGAGAAGTTCCCTGAGATTCATCCGGAAATGGAATGTTTAAAGATTTTAACATTATGTTTTAGTGGTATCAAATTGATGCCGGCGTGCAATTCTTTTTGGATGATTAGAGAAATAAATCTCCGTGAGTGTGAAAATATAGTTGAATTAGATTTTTTGATGAAGCTTGATTGCTTCCCCCAATTAGAATGTCTAATACTATCCGGAACCAAAATTATTACCATCCCCGAAAGCTTTAGCAGATTTCCGAGATTAGAGTCACTTCAAGTTGAAAATTGCAAGCAACTTCGTGAAATTCAAGGACTTCCACAATCGATAAGATATCTATATGCAAGAAATTGCAAGCAACTGCGTGAAATTCAAGGACTTCCACTGTCGATAAATTGTGTATATGCAACAGATTGCATGTTGTTGGATACTCAATCATTATTGAATCAGGTCTGTTTCTCTTTCTTTCTTTTTTTAAGTTAAAAAGAAACAATTTTTGTTACTTTCCCTAAATAATTTTCGAGATTTGGTAAACTGAAATCTTTTGAATTTTGTGATTGCATATAGTTTGTAGAACATATGGGGATTTTACCAAATAGAGAATGTCAAGGAGCAAGAAGCGACATATTAGCTGATGATGAGGGCTCTGGATCTGAAGATGAAGATTGGTATTGGGATTCTTATCATAATTTTGAACTACCAGGAACTGAGATTCCAAAGTGGTTCAGCCATCAAAGTGTTGAAAATTCCATATCATTCTGGGTTGGTCACAAAGTTTCGAAATTGGCTGGCTGTATTGCTCTGGAACCGGGGGATAATTCTTACTTTGTTTACGTTTCCATCAGTGGTTTTAAAATAAGCGAGTATATTAAGTATGGAAAAGATTCTAATAAACTGTGGTTTTTTTTTAGATCCATACAGCTTCTGCAGAAGCATTTGAATGTCTCAAATCCAGCTGAACGGAATCATTTTGAGGTTACGTACAAAATCCACTTTGATGGACCTAAGCCACAAAATCCTAAGGTCATAAAAAGGTGGGGGGTTCATGTAGAATGCATTTGTCCTCCTCTAGAACTCAGTATTCCGAATGCTATCCATGATGATGACGATGATGGATGTGATATTAATTATTTGAGTGAGTTGCCATTTTATGGATCTGATTATTTGGAAGCAGAAGAATATCAGCCTCCTCTGGTCCTTGATGACACATCTAATGTGAGTTGGTTAGTTGGGCCAATCGCCAAGCTGTTGAATGCCTTTTGCTGCCTAGAGATTTTTCCTAAATTAAGAGTGCTTCTTTTGGTGCTTCTGTTGGTGCTTCTGTCACTTTCTGTTGGTAAATGACGCCCTTAGACCTTAGTGCCAAACTGCCTGGAGATTGCCTTCTGTTTTCTTGTAAAAAGGGTTTGATTTGGGTTCATTTTCGATGGACCATGACTTTGTCCAACTTCAATCTCTATTTACCATTGAAGAAAATGAGCACATTTTGATCCAACTTTGAAGAAATCTGCCTCCATCTAAAATTAAAGAACCTTCAAACTGTGTCCATTTGATTTATTTTGCATTTGATGCCAAGGTATGTTACCATTTCAGTAGCATTGTTTCATTTGCGTCTTTTGGTGCTTCTGTCACTTTCTTCTCTCTCTCGAAATTAAGAGTCTCATCCATAGGATTGGGTACCAACTCTATCAATACATTACTCAAGTTTTTACTGTGTTTAAAATGAGTAAATAATAGGGAACTTAAGTTTTTGGACTTTGAAATTATTATTTAATTTTTCTTAATTGATTTTTTTTTAAGCAGTTGGCTGGGATCGTTGTTGTTGTAGTCTTTTGTAGGCCTGGGATCCCCATCCCCCTTGGATGTCAGGTCAATCGAGTTTTCATTATTGGAATTTGGTTTCCGTTTGTATAATTTTGTGTTTTATTGATCTGATTCATCTACTTGAGATGCATAATTTCTGCTTGTCTTATCTTGTGGCCTTACCGTAGTCAGGAATAATTCTGCAATGGTTTCGTAGTTTCAGTCATTCTTTTTTATTTAATTTCTTTCTTATTTTAAAAAGTTATGTGCACCAATCGCCTAGAATCCTGGCTTTTATAGAAAACGTGTATCATTTTGAGTTTTAGAAGCTAGTTCGGATTTGTTTAGCTGGGTTCGAGATTGTTTGAGATGAGAATTGTGAATTATTTGCTAGGTTAGCTGGTCATTTAAGACATTCTGGCCAAAAACTAAACTACTGGGCTTTTTAAATGCCTTTGGTTAGGATATGTGGAAGAATATAATTTGTCGTTGATTGGTTGAAGAGTTATTTTCTAAAAATATAAAGTAAAAGCACAGGTCTTTATTTGTTTTTTTCTTTCTCTGTTAATTAGGAATATTTGAATTAGTGAGGATGGCAGGGCCACAACATCATTGTTGGGATATCAACTGTAGCTGCTGATAAAACTCCTTTATTCCTTAACTTTTGTGTTTAAAATGATCTTTCTATTCTTTAGGATCCTCTGTCCATATCTCATAAACAATGTGGGTTCATGACTCCCTTGATATTGTATACAGATCAGAATTAATCGTGAAAAAGAAATTTCATATCTGGATGTGGGAGTATTTTAAGATTGATTTTAATAGACGAAAAGCAATTCCAGAAAGCTTTTCCCCCCCTTTTTTATTTTGGAGTGGTGGGGGTGGGGGAGGAGCTGAAGGGACTAAGAGAAATATAAAGATTAGCAATTCACTATTAATGAACTTGACTACACATGCCTAAGAGAAATTTCATGTCTTATTAAGGACTTCTGAAACCTTGAAGAAATATGTACACCAGTTCTGGATTTAAATTAGACAAGTCATTCACTAAGGTCTTAAAAACCCAATCTCACTTAAAAAATAACTATTGATTACATCTTAAAATACAAAAAAGTCTTTTAAATATATATATATATATATATACATATGATGCATCGAACTGGCAATCATATTATTTATACAATGACTAGTTACTAACCCATGGAAATCAGAAACATATTACTGTCACATCTTCACAGAGATATTAGGTACAGATTCACACTAGCTTCTAGGAAGATCTCGTGTTAAATAAGAAGTGAAAAGAAATTTGTTCCTAAGCCAAGCACTTTAAAACAAGTAAAATGATATAAGGGAAAAGTATGCAGGACAGATAACAGATTTGATCAATGTGAGCCTCCTTGCTTGAGAAAGCAGCTGAGCCTTCTTAGCCAGCAAAATATATATTCCTCATCTTGTCCAACACCTCAGCAAAGTCCTCAGTCCTTTTCCTAGAAAAGCTGAACTGTAAGCCTAGATGGCTCCGTCGTTTAGTAACTAGTTTGACACCTAGCAGAAGCAACAGTGGTACTAGTAACATCCCAATATCTTTGAAAGAATAAGGCAGGGGTTCCATTTGGACCTGGTGCCTTGAGAGGGCCTAACTGCATTGTTGCTGCTTCCACTTCGACAAATGAAAATTATTCAAATATGAAAAGGATTTGTGATTTTATTGATCAAGCTACAGCATAATGGAATTGTGCATTAGTCAGGAATTTATATGCATCTCATGTAGCTAACTCTATTATTAAGAAGCCTCATTGTAGGTTGGGAAGTGCATATAAACTGATTTGGCTCCATGAATGATTCAGGTCTCTTTACAGTCAAGAGAGCCTACTGGCTTCTACCATAGTGAATGCTCAAATGGAAGGAGCAGAACTCTGAGATATAGTTCTTAGATGTGGGCTTTTGAAGGGCTACTGAGATATGCATCACATGGTTTTCGACAATGAAGGAGATTTAGGACTTTCAATGGAAACAACAAATAATGAGTTTCACTCTGGTTTGAAGGGCTTTCATGGTGATGGGTATGATTTGAATTTCCTAATGACCCTGAGCTCTTGCCTTTAATACCTCTTCCTGATGTTTGGGTAATAGGGTCATGGTCTTTGTATTCATGTGGAACTTGTTTTCCTTACAAAGGTTAATAAAGTAGAAGGAGAGTTTTTGGAGTGGAAGATTGCTACCCTATTGAGACTGTAGCCTGCTATGTCTGTTTAATTAAGTAATAATAATATAAACAATTCCAAGAGAGAATGTATAATTTAACAGTGCATAATTTGATTATTCATTGAGGTAGCTGTGTGTGATAATTAAATTCTTCAGCTTGCAAGGCCTTCCTTTCAATCAAGAGCAATATCAAATATTGGAGGACTTCATCAAATGCTTGGTCTGCATGACTATGGACTTGCAGCTGTAGCAATGGATTCTATTTAATGCTTGTGGTCGGCTTTTCGTAATTGGCTTGTATAACTTCTTGGCTGGTTAATGTCTATTCGATAATATAAACATGACCTCAGTGGATCGATTTGTGAGATGGCTTGATGCATGCACCAGCACTGCTTTACGTCCAGTAAGAACTGTAATGCCTCCCCCCTCTCCCCCTTTTCTAGTCTTTATTTGTTTCATATTCTGGACATCATGAGTTACCAATATTTGGCATATATTGCTTACGAAAATTTTGTAACAGCTTTAATGCAAAACGGATCATGTTGCCTATCTCATATGCAACCGATTAAAAATATGAATTTCAGATTAGAATTGAGGATCCAATGCTTGATCTTTAATATCGAATGTTGACTTGTCCAGAGGGTGTATAGTTGGTTCCTGACTTTGCAACTTGTTCATTGTTGCATATCTGCACATAGTTACCATTAGGAAAAATTCATCGGAGGAACATTTTTTTCGTTGCTAAATTGAATACCAAGACTTATGAACATAGCTAATTAATTTGCTCATAGGAGTGTGTTTGTTTCAGCTTATAAGTTGGTTTATTTTTTTAGTCGGTTTATGTGCAGCTTTTTTAAGGTATTACCGTATAAATTTACTTTTGCCTAATTTATTTGATTAGTTAAATAATCCAATAAATTTAAGCCCATACAAACACTTTAATCAACTTCTTACTCATCCACACCTTAAGATAGAGAGAGAGAGAGAAACTAATTCTGAAAATTCATTGGATGCTAAGCTGTTTCACGTGTCTACAGCTTTCTTGGCCACAAAATCACTACTCCTTTCGAATGTACTCATGTTTGAATACAGTTTAGATGACCCTAAGTTCACTGTTCACATTAAAAGGATACCTATTAGGATTAGGTGTTTCAGGTTTTGAAATTCTACTCTAGCAGTGAGGATGCATAATCATCATTACTAGCACTTGGCTTTAGGCATTATTATTAACCTACACTTTAAGATAAATGTTTCTTGTGGATGCAATTCTAGTTTTTTGGTGAACAAGCCTAATTTCTGAAAAATAAAATGAGAAATGATGTGGAAATTTTAGGTCTAATTTTGAAACTTTAATGTTTAACCTGATATTTAGGCTGCGGCAGTTGTTAATTTATGCTAATTGGCAGGAATCAATTACACAAATAGACACTTATATGTAGTGAAAGGAAAATTCGAGGTTCAGCATGTCTGGCCTTATGCTTATGCCATCCCTACTTCTGTAAAGGTGGAGGTCGGAAAGGATTTGGCTTTGCCAATAGTTGTAGTAGGTTCAAGGTCCTTTGAGCGTTTTATTCCATTTTGAATTGAAGCACCATACATCTCAATGAAAAGAGTTCATGGAAAGGGCAATGATATTACCTTGCAGGTTGATGCATTGCATCTAACCAGAAAATGATTAGAACATCTTAAAACTGAGTGATGCTAATATCATGAAAATTTTGATGCTACAAATGATTTATTTTTATTTTTTAAGATTCTATTTCAATATTCTAAAAATTCTCACACATTAAACCAGAATCATCACACAAAAACTATCAATCTGTCAGTAGACACAACCACACTAATACTATACACTCCTGCTTATTTTACACAATACATAGTCATGAAACTGAGTGATGCCTTTGCTTCCAAAGAGAATATTTTTTCTCTAACTTAAGGAAAACACATGGTAATTGAATCTTTAAATATATAAATGTTCCATAATTTCTTCTGATACCCCTACGACTCCAATACACTTTCAAATTGCATTGACATTCTCCCATGATTGCTCTAGAATTGTTAGTATGGTATATTAAAACATCAAGATTAATTATATCCATTAGCGTAGTAAAATCTAATATAAACTGAAGGTCAATTCTTCAGAGCAACATTCATCTAGTAAGTAGTTAAAAGAGAGACTGAGAGAGGAAGGGGTAGGGAAGGGTGGATCTATATAATAAAATCCCTGAAATGAAACTTTCCTTATATTTGATATGGTGTTTTTATGCAAACTGATTTTAAAGTAGATAAAAAACTAATCTAAAGAGGCAGAAACTCATAAATTTTTTAGATGAATAAAAACTTCCTTTCGACCTTCAAATCCTGGATGCAATAGTTTTTTCTCTCTCATTGCAATTCGCCGATTTTTCTTCTCGTTAACGTTATGTGCTATATTTTCTGATCTCTTTTTCTGTTTCTCTGGTTTCATCTTGTGTGTGGTCTGCACCCTCTCCTTCCATTTCTCAGCATTCTTCTGATGCCTCTTCTTCTTCTTGTATATGCTCCTTCTCAACAGGCTCGGATCATCATGAACCTTCATCCCAGCTGCTCTACTTGTTGCTGATTTCCATGAATGCTTCTTCGAGATAATCTCAGGATCTTTCATTGCTTCCTCCAATTTCTTTGCCCTTTCAAGGGCCTTAGATCAAGTTCCACAAGATTTCCAGTCCTCTGCGCCTTCGCTGAAGCATGCACACTTCCTTTTTCTTTTACTTTCTGTTTGATTTGGTTATATGTTTGGGTTTTGTTTCCCTGTTTGGCATTTGAGAAACATGAGACTGAAATTGGGTTTTTCAGTTTTGAACTTGTATGCGTGTTTTGGCTTCATCAAAGTGTGTAAGAAACTAAGAAAGTGTCAATTTTGCCTTAATTATTGTCAATTAATTTTGCACGTGTACAAATTATTTTCAGTTTTGCCTTATTGATTTACAAGTGTACAAATTATTGAGATATCAATATCCAAATTTTCATTTTTCTCTGAATATCAAAGCATTTGGTTCCATATAATTTGAAAAGCAACATGTCATTAATCAGTAGCCTACCATATCACATTAGACCAAATATTTGCAATTGGTAAATTCTGCTATAGTACATCCACCAACTGACCAGTTTAAATGTGGATTGCAATCTGTTAATTCACAATAATCGGTATTTAGTATGAGACTAAATATTTGGCTATATTTCCCTGTTTACTATTCCAAGAAACATTGATTATAATTCTATCATTACTGGATTAAATGTTTGTAATCTTTTTCCCTCATTGAATTTCCATCTTTACAATGGATTAAAAACATCCCATTTATATCTTCTAAAATGCCATTTCATTCCCTGTTTACTATTTACTGGATCACGCTCATCTTTGCATTTTCACAGCTGACGATAAGCTCTCCCTTTAATGGGGGAGCTACAGTGTCTACAATCAATGCACCACGTAATCATGTAGAATATCTTAACACGGTCATACTAGTAAGCAATCAGCTCAACACTCACCCAAATTTGGGCTACGGTCAAATTAGATGACATTTTGATGGTAAAAAAATGGTCACAAGACAAGAAATGTTCAATTTTGATCTGTGTATAATTCATCCAATGTTTTGGGACTTAGACTTGGTTGTGGTTGTTGTATAATTCATCTAATGAAAATCTTCTGTATAAAGCCCTCATAAGATTCGATATCTATTAGCAAGTCCTAGGCATGTGCATTTTATGTGTGCTAGATTGAATTAAAATGGACAAAAGATCATGAAAGGTTAGCTATGCTCATGCTAGCTTTTCCAATTATTGAGAACATCATAGGAATTAAGGTGCTGATCCAAAGAACATATTAATCAATCTCAGGAAATTGATTCCATTTTTGGTTGGATGGAGAACACATCTTGATTTAAATTGATTGTAATAGTTTATCATCATTTTATTCACACTATAATGGGTACTTAATTTCAGGTGGTGGTTCTATGGTTGGTGCTGTTAGTGGATCTACTCAACGTGAGCCACCGGTTATGGGAAAGCCCTCAACTTCATGGGGAAGATGATGGCTGTTCTAGCTGTTAGCTGCTGTACATTAAATAATCCTAGTAACTTTTGGACTGTCTTGGTTGTCTTTCATAGAACTGTGTGAGTACTACCTTGTAAAGTAATCTCTGATATAGAAATATGTAACCTGTAATCTTTTGGTAGTGATGGAAAAAATTGAGTTTGTTTGAGTTACTTGGAATCGCCGCTTTCTCTCTCTTCCTTCCTCGTCTTTCCTATATTCTCTCACTTGCTGATATTTTCAGTAGCTCTTCCTCCCTTTTGTGTTGATATTCTCAGCTATTCTTTCCTTATCCCTTTCTGTATTCTCACCAGCTCTCTATTCCTTTCTTTCTTGCTGAATTTCTGTGCAAACTCATCTCATTGTCCCTCCTAAGCTTCTATTCTTGTTTTCTAAATCCCGTCCACTTCTTTCTCACCACATTCCTAGCAAGACAGCCCTTAATCCCAAAGTTTTGAAGGTTTTCCTGCATAACTTCAATATAGTATAATGTATAAACAAGATACTATCACAATCTTCCAACTAAGTTAGATGACCAAGCATTTTCTATATAATAAGTATCAAAGACAAATTTGACTGACCACTTGCCACAAATATTGCAGCTTCATCAAGCAGTAACTAGAACATCCATCACTCCATTAATTTGCAATGTCCATCCCAATCGGTCCACTAAATTGTCAAACAAAAGAAACAATATTCATAGAAGTTATGAGCTGATGCTACATTTCAATATCTGACATATGACCAAGACCTAAACTCTTTTATGGAAATCATCAAACAACTCTTTTATGGGTCTTCAGTTTCATCAAGTATGGGATCTCTAATATTAGTCTCGTCGATTTTATCAACCACAGATTTGGCATTCTCAAGTCACAAATATGCATGGTTGGGGACAGATTAGATACTGATATTCTTTTTGGACAAAATGGTGGTTGCAAAACTCTTCTTGTTCTCTCAGGTAACTAACTATTGAATAATTTATGTTTATGCCTTGGCTAGCTTCATTTATTGTCATATATAATCTGATCAAGTCCAATTTTCCCCTTTTTATCCTCTTGACAGGTGTGACTACATTGTCAATGCTTCAGAATCCAAACAACTCCATTCAACCAGATTTCTACACCAACATGATTTCCGATTTCCTTGCTCTCAAAGCTGCTGCTGTATGATATTCATATAAGCACATTGTGACATTTTCCTTGGGCCCCTCCGATCCGTTCATTTTTTACCTTATTAATAATGATTGTAGATATACAAAAGCCATTCAGTGTTTTTGCTTTCCTGAAATGAACAAACTGGAGAATGATAACTGAAAAAAGTACTTTTGTTGAAGTTCAAAATAAGGTAAAAATATTAATTTTTCTTACACAAATGATAGTTCAAGTTCTAGTAGAGTAATATTTTTAAACTTTTTGCTTTTTTAATTTTTTAAACTTTTTTTTTTATTTAGACTTTCAATCTCAACCACCCAATTGATAGGATTTCAATCTTTTAAAATGTTTCACAGAAGGTGTTAATGCTCGTATGATGTTCTACAGTGATAGAGAATTGGAAGCAGCTGCTGCATAAAATGGAAACACGACATGTAGTTAAACAAGTGTTAACTTTGTAATAAGTTGTACTACTTGTAGTCTACTTACTGTTTAGTTAGTTACAAATACTTGTACAGGTGTTAGTTTTCTATTGGTTATACTGTTAGTGGAGGTGGTTATTATTTTTCTGTTTCAAGTTATTGAAGAAGCTTACTCTGTTCTATATATAAAACCCAATTCTTTGATTAATTAATTCAAGCAAGCATTATTCAATTCTATCCCTTTCTTCTCTCTCTCTTAGGGTTTCTGTAATTCTCTATCTCACTTTCATTTTCTCCATTTCTCAATTTCAAGCTTGCTATTTTGATACAATCTGACAACCCCAAGTCAAAACTCCAAAGGGCAACATATTGTCAAATTCGTTGTCACTTGTCAGTCAGGACAGTTTGAAACCTTAGCACCCTTTTTCGAGTTAAGTTTGTTTGAAACTTTAGCACCCTTTTTTTGAGTTGAGTTAGTTTGAAACTTGAGCACACCTAAAAG
The DNA here is from genome assembly GCA_907173295.1 of Fagus sylvatica. NCBI lineage: Eukaryota > Viridiplantae > Streptophyta > Magnoliopsida > Fagales > Fagaceae > Fagus > Fagus sylvatica. Next base: position 35,606,824 of record OU015770.1, read on the forward strand.
TAGCTTACGCGTGGTTATATAAAAAATAAAATAAAAGTACCTTACGTGTGCGCGGGACTTTTTTGGTTACTGATAAAAGATAGAGAATTAATATTAAGTTATTAACGGCTAAGCTGTCATGATTTCGTTGATCTTGGAGGTTCCGCGGGTGAAAGGCTAAGCTTGAGTGCGTGGGACTGTTTTGTCTAAAACAGGAGCCGGTATCATCTGTGACGGATGTAGCCACCTCTCACAGAGTCACGGTAACCACAATAATGATTGAATATAATTTACATTTTATTTATTTATTTATTTTTTTTGCGGTAGATAAGTAAATATAATTTACATCTCAAGTATGAGTGTAATGTTCCAAATTCTGATAACTGTGTATTGAGTTTTATATCGGGTATATATTGAATTGAATTGAGTTTTATTAAATATTGTAATGAATCTTAATATTAACTTAACTAATCCTTTGGAGTATAAGCATAGATGTGGTTAGTATTTTTCTTGGATTGTTAGAGAAAGACTTTACATATAGTGAATAAAGACATAGGTAGATACAATGGCGTAGCAAGAATTTTTTTTCAATGGGGTCATTTAATTCATTGTCAATGATTAAATCATCGCAACACACCACCATTGTTTGTTTATGGAAAATTTGTGGCTAAGAGCTTGATATAAAGAGTTTTTTTCTTTTTCTTTTTTTGCATATATGCTAATTTCATCTTGATCTTTAGGATGATACTCTGATTTTTTTTTTTTTTCGTATCTGGATCCGTGAAAGAGAGTTTAAATCAATACGATTTTGCTTGGAAGAATGATTACTTGCACGAGTTTCTTGAATAGAAAATAAATCTTGCAACACAATCGATTTTCATTTTCAAAAATTTATTCATGGTATTTATGGCTTTATTGGCTTAACTAGACCTAAAAAAAATAATAACAATACCTTATAAACAAAATTACATTTTTTACTAAGATTAGGGATGAAAAGTTTTTCAAATTAGATCATGTATACTACAATTTTCATGAAATTGTACCATAATAATAGCCATGAAAAATTGAAAATAATAATTTTGAACTAAAATTATAATTAGAAACCATACTCACAGAGAAAAGACAAATGATTAAATTATATATTCAAAAAATAGTAAAAAGAAACACATTACTTGAAGATTAAAGTCTAACGACTAATAAGTATAAATTAGTATGTATGAGTATGAGACTAAGAGAATAAACCCTAGTTATAGGCCAATGTTGTAGACTCGTAGTGATAAAGAGAAGTTAGGGAGAGAATAAATAAAGTTGAGAATTGAAAGTAAAAAATAGACACTACTTGGGAAATAGAGTGTACTGAAGGAACTATAAAATAAAAGACATATCACATATAAGATCATTATATGATTTTAGTAAATATTGACCCCATCTTTAGTTTAGTTTTATTTAGTTTTTTTTTTTTTTAGTGTGGGGTCAACTTCTTTAAAATCCCAATAAATATATATATATATATATATATATATATATATATATATATATATATACACCTATGCAAAAAAGAAAATTTTAATTTAAGTGGGGTCAATTGACCCACCTCGCCCCGGCCATGGGCGTATTATAGGCCCTAAACTATACTATATGTGGTGTTACCTTTGTAAATGAATGCTTTCCTTAGTGCTAAATAATAATAATAATGGAAAAGGAGCCAGCGTGAGTTCTAAGTGCAGAACAAAATATTTGAAGTGGGGAGACATGCTGTCCCCACTTTTTTTTATTTTTTATTTTTTCACTAATTAAAGTGTTCATTCACCTAGTTATCAAAAAAGGAAAAAAGAAAAAGGATTTATTTTCCTTTGCCTTTCCTGATTCTATATCCCATCATCCCTTGCAGTTCCTCTCTCCCTAAACATTGAACCTTATCTCTCCTTCTTCTCATCTTCTCAACCTTCTGCAGGGACGTAACCAGGATTTTACATGAGTGGGGGCTGATGTATCAACCAAAATTTTTTCATGAAAATCCAAAGTAACATATATATAGTATTAACAAAACATCAACAGCTGAAAAAATACAAAATATTCAATCAAAAGAAAAGATACAAAATAACTATTTTTAATACATTATAATGCATTTTTTCAAAGAAAATAAGAGTCGGCGCGTTTTTATATTACTGAAATCATCTAGGACTGAATCAGTACTAAACGACTGAGTAATTTACCTTTCAATGTATAAAAGTATGGATTTTTTGGAATTGAGATATCAATATTTTTTGGAATTGGAATTGGGATGTCGGCATTAGTGGTTGGCAATGTTGCATCACTAACACTGGCTTTTGAATCATTCAAATTCTTTCTTTTGAAAAATGCGTTATTGTCGTTGACTTACCCATAATTTACAAATCAAATAGAAATTATATTTATTTTGTGCACTACAGTACTAGTATATATTGCACAGTTATATAGTTGTTAAACATAGTAATTTTGACACCCATGACCCACAACACAACAAGTTAACAATTAATAATCAATCACTTACAAAATTGATCACTCAAAGTCAGCAATTAATAATCAAATAGAGCCACTCAATACACAACACTAAAAAAACCAAAAAAAAAAAAAGCATTGAGATGTGAGAAAGTGAAAAAACTGGAAACTAGAGAGAGAAACAAAAAAGAAAGAAAAAGCGACGGTGACTAATGAGACTAAGTATTGACTAAAATAGATGAAAATATAAGTGTGAGTGACATTTTAAATCAAAGCACTTAATTAGCACAGCCACACACAAAAAAAAAAAAAGAAAAAAAAAAAAAAGATCAAAAGCAAATACATTTAGAAAAAAAAAATTCAAAGCAAACAAAGAGAGAGAGAGAGATAAGAGTATGAGAGAGTGAGAGAGTCAGCTCATACCAGATGGTCCAGATCTGAGGAGTGAGGACTACGGGCTGCAGCTCCGGCGAAAGAAAATCAAGCTGGCGAGGTCAAGGCTTGCGCGGTGACCATGAGGGCTGTGAGGTGCGGTGCGGTGCGGACCGTTTGGTGCTTTTTCAGGCCTCCAGCCAGGCCCAGGCGTGACGCGGCGTGAGCGGTGAGCCTCCGGTGTGCGCAGCCCCTCTCTCTCTCCTTTACTCTATGGTGCTTTTTTTTTTTTTTTTTTTTTCAACTGGGTCTGGCCAAACCCTAACTATTTAATTTTTTTTTTTGAATTTAATAAATTGATACATTTTCTGATTTGTTGTAAATTTGACTTGGGCTGATTTATTTTTATTTGTTGCTGTTGTTGAGACTTGGGCTGATTTGTTGGGATGATTTTGATTGAGTTGTAATTTATTTATTTATTTTTTTTGTGATTTGGGTTGTTGGATAATTTTAATTATTTTGTTATGGACAATTTTTTGTTTAAAGGGCCTAAAAATAGTGCTAGTAGGGCTTCAAAAATTATGTCATGGGGGCCAATTAATTTTTTATACCTATTCATAGTCTTTTTTTTTAGAGCCAGCAGGGGCCATGGCCCCCTTTGGTCCCCATGTGGCTCCGTCTCTTCTGCTTATAGATCACCATGGCTTTGCTAACTAACAAACGACCCTCCTCTTCTTCTTCTACTTGTCCATGGAGACATGATGTCTTCTTGAGTTTTAGGGGTGAAGATACCCGTTTTGGTTTTACAAGCCATTTACATCAAGCTTTGTATGACAAGGGTTTTAACATCTTCATAGATAATAACCTTCCGAGAGGAGAAGAAATTTCAATACACCTTCTCGAAACCATTGAATCATCACTAATTTCAATTATCGTATTTTCTAAAAACTATGCATATTCTAGTTGGTGCTTAGATGAGCTTGTCAAGATTCTTGAATGTAGGAAATATGATGGCAAGTTGGTTTTTCCGATTTTTTACAAAGTTGATCCATTAGAAGTACGTAAACAAGATAAGGAGTTTGGGGTAGCATTGGCTAAACATAAAGAAAAATTCAAGGATAACATGGGCAAAGTGCAAAACTGGAGGGCAGCTCTAAAAGAAGTTGGTAGTTTGTTTGGATGGCATTACGAGAATGGGTATGTATCTCATGATTATTATTCTATGTTTATTTTTTAATGGTTTGTCATAGCTATTATGAAAGTATTTTATTTTTTATAATATATATCTTCTACTATTAATGTAGTTAGAGTACAAATTAAGGTTAATAGTTTAACTTTGAAATATAAAATTTGAAAGAGCTTCTCCCACGTATATTTTTGAAAGTTGATCCAAAATTCATTGATCATTTTGGTAAACTATGGGAAGTGGGCTTCCACCAAGTTTGTTTCCTCACCAAAACAAAGTTTCCACGCAACAACTTGCTAAAAGCCTAAACCTAATTTGATGGGTGGGAAAAAAATGTACGAAGATTAATTATAGTTCTCAAATCCTAGAACTATATGTCTTGTTCTCAAATCCTAGAACTATGTGTCTTTTACGTTAATCAGTATTATGTGATCAAGTGTAAGTTGTAATGCACAAAACTATACATCTTGAATTTAGTTTTTTCATATTTTATATTTTCATATATATATATATATATATATATATATATATATATATATATATATATATATATATATATATATATTATATAGTTTAACTAGTTAACTCATTAATGTTTATTATACTTTGTGATTTGCAGCAGCCCTGAATCTAAATTTATCCAAGAAATTGTTGAAAAGATAACAAGTACTAAAGTAAAGCGCATGCAGTTATCTGTTGCTAAATACCCCGTTGGAGTAAATCCCCGTGCAAAGGTAGTGGAATTGCTTTTAGATATTGAGTCCACTGATGTTCGAATGATAGGAATCCAAGGCCTTGGGGGAATAGGTAAGACTACGATTGCAAAAGCTGTTTATAACAAATTTGTTAATCATTTTGAAGCAAGCTACTTTCTAGAAGATGTTAGAGAAAAGTAAAAAAAGACACTTCTTTTTGAGATTTTAGAGGATAGAGATTTGAAGGTGGACAACATATCCAAAAGAATCAATCTGATAAAGGAAAACACTTCGTAGAAAAAGGATTCTTTTAGTTCTTGATGATGTGGATAAATCGGAACAAATAGAAAATTTGCTAGGAAAATGTGATTGGTTTGCTTTTGGAAGTAGAGTCATTATAACAACAAGAGACAAACACTTATTAGCTACTCTTGGAAAAGTTTGTGCAACATACGAGGTCAAGGAATTAGACAAACATGAAGCTCTTCAACTCTTTAAAAAGCATGCCTTCCTTGGAAACAAGCCCAATAAAGATTATTCTGAACTTGCCAACCAAGTTATAAATTATGCCAAAGGCCTTCCACTAGCTCTAAAAATAATAGGTTCTGATTTGTGTGGCAGAACTAAACTTGAATGGGAAACTGCACTAGATAAATATAACAAAATTCCCAATAAAGACATTCAAGAAATACTTAAAGTAAGTTATGATGGATTGGAAGAAACCGAACAAGATATTTTTCTCGATATTGCATGTTTCTTCAAGGGATGGTACAAGAATCATGTTGTAGATATATTAAATGCTTGCGATTTATATCTAGATTTTGGTATTCCAAAACTTGTTAAAAAGTGTCTCATAACTATTGATCGACATGGCCAACTATTGATGCATGATTTGATACAACAAATGGGTAGGGAAGTTGTTCGACAAGAATTGCCACAAATCCTTGGAAAACGTAGCAGGTTATGGTCTTATGAGGATGCTTATAAAGTACTAACCGGAAATACAGTATATGTTATTTTTCTTCAAATTTTCCTTCTTTTTTTACCAAGTAGAAGTAATGTATTTTTCTTTCTAACATTGTATAAAATATAAGTTTAATAGTATTATTTTTGCTTAAAATTTCATTTTTTTTACTTTTGGCAACTTTTATTGTGTATTACAGTTCACTTGATGTTTTATATAATTAGGGATTGAATAAAATTCGAGGCATAATGTTGCATTCGCCTTGACCAGTAACTGTGAAACTACACATTGAAGCTTTCGAAAGGATGGAAAATCTCAAATTTCTTATGGTTGATAATATACATATTTATCAACCACTTAAATATCTTCCAAATGAATTAAGGTTTCTGAAGTGGCCCAAATATCCTTTTCCCTTGCCATCCAAATATGGTTTTCAACAACTTGTTATTATGGAGATACCATATAGTCGCATTAGATTGGAAAAGCTACTCAAGCAGGTATGATTATCAATATTTTTGAATTTAGATTTTCGTTAAATATTTATTTTAAAGTTTGTTGAAATTAAATTTTGAATTTTTGTCTACAGGAGTTCCAGTTCGAAAACTTGAAACATGCCAATCTCAGAAATTGTGAATTTATTGCAAAATTTCATGCTTCATGCACCCAAATTTAGAGACATTGGACCCTTTCATATTGGGGTTTGGCTCAAAAAGGCTGGGGTTTTGATTTTGCAATATAACCACCTGAAACCCCTCTAAGTTATTTTTTGATTTTGCAATATAACCACCTGTTTTTAAATTGGTGAAATTGACATATGCCCTCTAAGTATATTTTTTGTCAATTTTGGTTTATAATAATGAATTTTTTATTATAAAGTGGTCAAAATTAATGCATATGACAACTTGGGTTTATTTTGTTAATAATGAATTTTTTATTATAAAGTGGTCAAAATTAAAAAAATATATTTAGAGGGGTCAAATTTTGTGGATATTACAAAATCAAAACCCCAGGGGGTCTGTTTGCAACTGAACCAAACCCCAGTGGGTGATTATGCAATTTAGCCTTGTAAAAATTTATTCGAAATTGATGCGTCCGTTGGACTTCTTCAAAAGCTTAAAACATGGAGTCTATCTTATTGCACAAAACTTAAAATTCTTCCAAGCCACCTCAGGTTGAAATCTCTTAATTCTTTTGATCTTACAGGCTGCCGAAGGCTTGAGAATTTCCCTGAGATTCATCCAGAAATGAAATGTTTAGAGGTTTTACATTTAGGTGGTAGTAGTATCAGAGAGTTGCCTTCATCAATCGGGTATCTCACTAAGCTTGAGACATTACAACTACGTAATTGCCAAAAGCTTAGGGATCTTCCAGATAGCATTTATAAATTGCAACAGCTTCGAGTATTATTTACTACTACTGCCAAATTGAGACCCGTGTGCAATTCTTTGGACAGCTTTTCTAGATATGGGTTTCTCAGGATGAAATCACTGAATCTCACCAAATGTGTAAATCTAGTTGAATTAGATTTTTTTATGAAGCCTGAATGTTTCCCCGGCTTGGAAATTCTAGAACTTTCTGGAACCAAAATTATTACTATACCTGAAAGCATTAGCAGATTTTTCAAGATTAAAGCATCTTTCAATTCGAGATTGCAAGCAACTTCGTGAAATTCTAGGACTTCCACAATCTATAGGATATGTAGATGCAGAAAATTGCATGTTGTTGGATACTCAATCATCAAGGAGGATATTGAATAAGGTTTGTGTCCATTTTCAGTTAAAAAGAACCAATTTTTGTTACTTTCTCTAAATACTTTTCAAATTTGGTAAACTGAAATTTTATGAATTTGCTAATTCAATACAATTTGTAGAAATTATGGGGATTTTACAAAATAGAGAATGTGAAGGTGCAAGAAGCGACATATTAATGGAACCATGGTTCTCCGATAACTTCCCAGCTGAAGATGGGGACTTTCGTCATTATTTTATAGTACCAAGAACTGAAATTCCAAAGTGGTTCAACCATCAAAGTGTTGAAAATTCCATATCATTCTGGGTTGGTGGCAAATTTCCGAAATTGTCTGTCTATATTGCTCTTGGACTGGATGAGGAACATAGCTGCGATTATGGCCATGTTTAGCTTGTGAATGCATTTTCTCATTATCTATTGTTATTTTCTGCCTAGAGAATTTTCTTGAAAAGGTGAATGATAAAAAGGTGGGGGGTTCGTAGAATGCCCTTAAACAGTATTCTTAGTTTGATGATGATGGGTATATGATATTAAATTTAAGTGAATTGCATTTTAACTGATTATTTGGAAGCGAAGAATATCCTCCTCTGGTCCTTGACATTTAATGTGAGTTGGTTAGTTGGGCCAATCGCCAAGCTTTCGTTAGAGATTTTTCCTAAAAGGGTGAATGAGGCTTAGACCTTAGCAGCCTGCCATATATGCGTTTTGGCTTAACCCTTATTGATGGGTTTGATTTGGGATCATCTTCAATGGCCCATCACTTTTTAAATGGTGACTCCAACTTCATTCTCTATCCACCATCGAAGAAAATGAACACATTTTGGTCCGCATTTGATGCCAAGGTTGTCCCTTTCAGTAGTATTATTTCTCTCTTTTGGTGCTTAGTCTCTCTTTTTTTCTCTAAATGAGAGGCTCGTCCAATTGATTGGCTACCAACTCTTTTTTTTATTGGGGAAAATTTCTACAGGTTTTGTTGTCATTGTCAATATTGAACATGGAGAGCTGTCTAAAACTTGGTTATATATAATATCTATATTTAGGTTAGATAATGTAAATTACTTGACCCAATTAAATATTATCACATCAATTTTTATTAAAAAAAAAAAGAGGGTAAACTACACTATTGGTCCCTAACGTTTACCCAAGTTGCGCGTTTGGTCCCTAACGTTTAAAATGGGCAGAAATAGTCCCTAACGTTTCAAAACGATGCACCATTAGTCCTTCTGTTAGTCTCCGTTAACTTGGTGTATATGTAGCTAACGGAATTATGACGTGGACAATTTTTAATTGACATGTAATTTTTTTTTAATGACAACTAGGATATGACATGGCATACCCATTTAAAAATAACCCAACCCAAAAAAAATTAACCCAATCCAAATAAAAAAAACCCTACCCAAATTAAAATTAACCCACCCCACCCAAATCAAATTAACCCTAAAATTAGATTCTAATGTTATCTCCCTTCTCAGCCTCTTGCCTCTCTCTCTCTCTCTCTAAAAATCTCTTCCATGAATGGTCCTTGTCTTTTGATAATTATCCTACGCATTCACCAAGAAGCTCTCTTTATTTTTTATTTTTTTCAATTTTGTTCTGGTACAATTTAGTGTAAAATCGTGATTGGGCAACCTGCAACTTGTTTCTTGTATTGCTTCAAGTTTGGAAGATGGAAAGACGGTGATTATTAGTGAAGGGTCTTGTTGGGGTTCCAAATGAAGGTCCTGTGTTATTAGTTGGTTATCACATGTTGATGGGACTTGAACTCACTCCACTTTGTAAAGGATTCTTAAGAGAGAAGAACATCATGGTTCGGGGATTGGCCATGTTGTATTCAAAGACGTTTGAGAGTTCATCTTCTAAATTTTCGTTAAGTGATTGGATGCGCAGGAAAATTATCAAAAGACAAGGACCATTCATGAAAGAGATTTTTAGAGAGAGAGAGAGAGAGGAAAGAGAGGAAGCAGAGGCAAGAGGTTGAGAAGGGAGATAGCATTAGAATCTAATTTTAGGGTTAATTTGATTTGGGTGGGGTGGGTTAATTTTAATTTGGGTGGTTTTTTTTTTATTTGGATTGGGTTAATTTTTTTTGGGTTGGGTTATTTTTAAATGGGTATGCCATGTCATATCCTAGTTGTCATTAAAAAAAAATTACATGTCAATTAAAAATTGTCCACGTCATAATTCCGTTAGCCACGTATACACCAAGTTAACGGAGACTAACGGAAGGACCAATGGTGCATCGTTTTGAAATGTTAGGGACTATTTCTGCCCATTTTAAACGTTAGGGATTAAACGCGCAACTTGGGTAAACGTTAGGGACCAATAGTGTAGTTTACCCAAAAAAAAATATTATCACATCAATTAAAATGAGAGATCAATTCCATCTCATATTCACTTCTGCCACGGAGGTGCCTTTCGTTAAACTCTCTCATCTAAACAAATTTCTCCATTTGTTTTCCGCTCAAACTTTGTTTCGCACCTGAATTTCCCAACCCAAAATCCTCACCTAGATTCGGTCTGTACTCTCTCTCTCTTACACAGAAATGGAAGCAGGCAACTAGATCTGAAGTTGGGCTTCAAATCTTGCATTGAGTTCAAGCTTTGGAAGCAACCGTATCTATGATATCTTCAAAGCATAAACATTTGATTTCTCTTTTGCAATAGGAACTCCGAAAATAAAGACCAAAGAGGAAAGGCAAAACCCATTTGCATCTGTGCTTCAAGATTTCCAGCTTCACAATTCATTTTAGTAGAATTGTATAGGTTGTGTCTTGGAATTTTGATATGTATTTTGTTTATTGGTTAGATCCCTATATATTTGTTTTTGTTTTTTTTTTTTTTGTTGCTATAACTTAGAAATGCTTTTTTAAGCACTGCAAAATAACTTGTAAATGGGATTACTTGAATTCCGGTGCTATAGTTATGTTTGACAAAATTCTTGATGCCCCATATTATGTTTGAAAAAATTCCTCACTGGTTGAGGTGTTGAAAATTGGAGGTTTGTAATTCTGAGACCTCAATTGCTTCTGAACCATAGAGCTTGAGTGAGTGGGCATTGATAGAATAAATGTAAACTTGACCTTGAGGTGCTTTTTGATAAATAACAAGTCTTTATTGAAATAAAAAACATATTACACAACCCTATATATAGGAACAAAACCCTACAAAGAGGGCAGAGAAAGTTGACGACAAAAGACCCTTTCAAGAAAAGAAAAAAGACAACTACAACAACAACACCACAACAACAACAAAAAACGGCACAGAGTTTGACCAAACTCCAGAAGCTTACAAGAGCAACCACAGCAGCCAATGTCCAAACAGCAGAAGGTTTAGATCTTGATCCCAGCCAAGCAAAACACTGAAAGGTAAATCGAATTTGCATTCGATTCGTGTGGTAGGGGCTCTTCAAAAAGAGTTTTAAATAATCTACCCCAAGAGTAGGGTAATTGTAGAAACTCGACTGGAAGAAATCCCCAAACCTGTGCCCACCAAACATCCACCGCCGGAGAAGATCTCGCATCCACTGGAACTTTGCCGAGAAAAGAAGGGAATTCGTTGGAGGCTCGAGCCACCCAAAGACTCCAACAAATCTCCCCCATACAAGACAGATTGATGATGAGAGGTGAAAAGGAAGTAGTAGAAAATGGTGGTGGTGGCGCCACCGTCCATTTGGTGCCAAAATAAAAGAAAAGAAAAACAAAAGGCAAAAACGAGAGGGAAAGGGCCACGCGACCGAGATCGGACCATCTCTGGTCACGATCTCCCTCACCTGGAGGTGAGGGACGGCTGCGCAGCCCTAAACCGTGCTGAAAAAGGGTGGGTGGATTCAGGGGTCGGCTGGGGTTTTGTTTTCTCTGGAAGGTTCTTTCTGACCTTGAGGTGCTTGATCTCACGGAAGTTGATTTCATTGATAAATTTGCTTCTAGGGTATCCATGGTCATCTCTATGTCACTGTCTGTGTCATACCCAACTTTTACTGTTGCACGCCACATTTATAAATGCATACAAAAATGCTCTGGGTGTTGTAGTAGCATCAGATTATTCCTTCCCACGGGTAGTGAAAGCGAAGGAATTCTTGAAGGTTGGTATTCTTTATGTTTTGAAAATCTTCATATTGTCTTCCTGGTTGTTTATGAATTTGATTCGTTATGTATTGTAAAATTTCATATTGTCTTCCTGGTTGTTTATGAATTTGATTCGTTATGTATTGTAAAATTTCATATTGTCTTCCCACGGGCAGAAAGGTGGGGTTGGTGTTTTCTTCTCTTTTTTTGTATGGATTCGGGTTGGGTTGGGTATTTTGCTTAAATGTAATTAGAATTAAAAAATAATGTGTAATATTAATATATGTCGTATCATTTGGCCAATAACCATGTAGTTAATCAAACTATCATAATTGGACGGAGAGACTAATAATGTTCATTTTGGAAATTTTAGGGACCAATAGAATATTTTGACCAAAAAAATTTATGATAATTTTGTTATAAGAAAAATTATAATAATTTGAGCTCTACATTAATCAATAAATTGATTTGAATATTAAAGAAAGTCAGTTATCTTCAAACTGAATAATATTTAGTTTTATATACTTATAATGTTTCTCAAATCTAAAGAAAGTCAGTTATTTTTAAACTGTTAGAATTTTGAATAATATTTAGTTTTATATACTTATAATGTTTCTCAAATCTAAAGAAAAGTCAGTTATCTTTAAACTGTTAGAATTTTGAATAATATTTAGTTTTATATACTTAATATATATAGATATCTATCAAGGCTCAAAAAGAAAGGAAGCTTAGCTATTTTGGGTCTATTACTTATTTCTTTTACTTCACATGTCTCAAGCCCATTTAATTTTAATGGGAAACTTTAAAAGAGTGAGGTTTGGAGAATAAGAGTATTTGAGTTCACTCATGGACCTAAAAAATGGACTTCGAAAAATGAGTTTGGATTACATGCAAAATCCAATGAGCCCATGAGTAAGGCCCATATGCAAGTCACAAAACCAGAGAAATAATGTCCCATTAAAGTATTTGCCACAAATCCGAAATTTAAGTACAAAATCCATTAAAAGTGGTCTAACCTAATCTCTTAAATTTATCAGGTCCCTAGGCTGAACTGATTTGGTTGACTACTTTGATATTATTATAATTTTTACATTTTTACTACCCTTGTAGTAAAAATAATAGAAATGTAAAGATAAAGACACAGGAATAGTGTAATAGGGTACAAGGACATCCTTATTCCAAGATAATACAATAAGTAAAAGCTATAAAGCAAACAAACCCAAGTCTTCTTCTATAACCTTTCATTCTTTCAGTTTTACGCAGAGTAAGCAACACCGAATTTCAGAAACCCCAAAACGATGTCGTCTCTGAACGGCTTTGAGACAAAGCAGCAACATCAACCTCAGCAACAACCTGGTACACGCGCTTATTCTCTGCAATCAATTTGGTCAACAAAAAAAATAATCATTTCTGTTTGTTTTTATTTTTATTTATTCGTTGATTAAAATTATGGAACATAGATAATAGGAGAAAGCATTTTAATTTGTGGAAAATTATTTGATACTAAATTTGCTTGCTTTTAAAAAAATATATTTAATTTCCTTGATTCTTAATTTAAAGGTGGGTACAGGGTTAGGGTTTTAAAAGGGTTGAGTTACGGTTGGTTTAGCATGAGTGATAAGTAAATGAAAGATAAGGAATTTTTTTAATTTTATTGTTTTAGACGAAATTTTTTTATACCCATTTTGGTTTTTTATTGTTTGGTTCATATATTGGTGATAATGATGGGTTTGATTTATTACCAAAAAAAAAAAAAAAAAAAAGAAGAAGATAAAAGTGAATATTACGAAATGGGTTGGTTAGTAGTTTTAGGAATTTCCAGGTTTTGGGTACAAATTTTGGGTCTATATTGGTGAGTGTAATAGCGAATGAGCTACCCGTCAAGGTGCGGCTTAGTGGTAGGAGACTTGGGATGAGCTATAGATTAAGACATCTTTGGGTTCAATCCTCACTAGAAGTTTCCCTTTTGGATTATTTGTTTATATGGTTTTGGCGAGTGAGGTCGTGTATCCCGGGATTTATTACCCAAGGGTCTTTCTTCTTTGTAACTTCTCACTACTGTTGTGTCCATACTTTATGTACACAAAGTGGTCTTTTCATCAATAAATTGCATTATTACTTATCAAAAAAAAAAATTACCCAAGGGTGGATCTGAAGGACCCTCTGCCTTGGTGAGGTTCCTCGTCATAAAAATAATAGCCAATGTGCTATAGCTCAATTGACACTTCCTTCTCTCATAATAATTGCTTGGAGGGTGAAGGTCGTGGGTTTGGGGAGGTCCTGCGGGAAAATAGCTCGATGCAACAAGATCCACTAGGTGTGTGTGTAACTTACTAATAAAAAAATAATGGTGATTGTTATAGGGCTGGAGTACCCAAATTAAGATAAAAGTGACAAGGGAATGAGTTCTTGAGGGATTGTATGATTTTTCATGTTTAAATGAATTTCTTGATGGGTACCCATGTTGGTTTTTTATAATCTCTTTTATAATAGCGAGTGTAATTGGGATTGGTTTATTAACAAAGAGAGAGAGGGAAATGTGTTAGAGTCATTTTGAGTCTTTAATATTGAGTGTTTCTAAGTTGCTTTTATTATGTACTTATCTAAGGAAAATTTTTCCTCTCTATGAGTTTGGAGGAATCTTCTCAAACCTATTACATGGAGATTTCAATTAACATCCTTGTGTATTTAATCACATGACACATTAATCCACTTATACAAGTCACATGACTATTAAATAAGTCATATAATTAAAAGTACATGTGGAGGATCATTTGAATTTCCATGTAGAGGGTTGGATGGAAGCAAATTCTGTCCATTATCTAATCTGGTTTTCTGATACCTGCGTGTTTATATTTGTTTCTAATCTGTTGTGTGTTTCTATATATTGCCTGGTCTGTGCTGTATGAGGTCAGAGCTCGCAACCCATTACTTGATTTTAAGGGGGTTGGAAGTGTCATTTGGGCTATGGCGTGTTTCTGTTAATTGTTTCATAGATATCTTTGGTGGGCAGTGGGTGTGATGTTTTGTTGCCCTTGGATGACCCAGCTACTAGTTCTGGCAGTGGGTCAATTGCCCGTAGGTTTTACTGCCTAGAGGCGAGTCCAAAGGGCTCTTCTTTAAAAAGATTCCCTACGTTATTAAAAAGAAAAATAGTTTGATACGTTTGTGCAAAATAAGAAACTGGATCTGGGGTTTTGGTAGGCCCAACGTGCTTGAGATGTGATTGTTCTTATTATTATTTTTGTTCTGATCTTATTTTTATTTTTTATAGTATTGTTAAGTCATGTATCTGGTGGGTCTTGAACACGCAACTTTACACTCCACCTTGCAAGGAAAGAGGATGGGCCATTTGAGCTAGAGCTCATTGACTATTTTGATTCTTTTGAAAAAAAAACAACTATTTTGACTCTTGCTCTATCATGAAAGCATTTCTTTTAATGGACATTTTAATACTCTTTTACTTTGAATCATGACTCCACTCTTTGCATTGACTGTAAGAGAAAGAAAAAGAGGGTCTTTTTGGGCAGAAAGCTATGAGCAAGCCAAGAATTGCAGCTTCCTTTTTTTTATAAACATGTACATGTACATGCACATACACACTTGTGTGTTCTGGAGAAAGCATTTAATTTTCAGTAAATTTAGAAAACGGATATAATTACTGGATATTCTGCTGTATCCTTGATGGATGGTATTGGCTTGAGTCTACTCTGTCTGGATCCAGATAGCAATTTTTTGGTCATTTGTTCATGTATACAGCACCCTTCTGCAATAGTTGTTCCCACTCGTTTTTGTTGGTTGATTTCACTGTATATCCGTGTTTGTGGAGGATATATGCACATGCATCTTCTTACGTGTGTTGTGGCTTCCAACAAGCAAGAATAATGAGATTTTGTTTTCCTGTATAATGCAGGTGTGGAACACAATGATGGCAACTATGAGACAATTACTGAAGTTGGATGGTATATTCTCAGGTGAAAATCAGGAACATGTTGGCCCTTATGCCTTTTCAGAGTTGCGTGGTGAGTGGTGTAGTAGTAGATAATTTTATGGTTCTTGTGAAAAATGGCTGGGTATATGACATATGGATCAGTTGTCTTAAAACTAGTGCTAATGTGAATGGATTGGCTTACTGTCTAAATAAAGAAACTGGACGAAGGGTCTCCAGTTATTTTGTAATAGTGATATCCAATTTATTTTTAGTGATTTGATTTTTCTCCCCTTCTTTCTTGAATTTCAGTTCCACCAGTAAACAATAGCACGGTTTCAGGACAATTGTTCCATCTCTATCATGTTGAATTGGTATAACGAGCTATTGAAACGTCTATTGACAGAGCATTTCGTAAATGGATACCTCTCCGAAAGTACACTTGTCTGGTCAGAAGGAAGAGGTGAATGGCAGCCATTGTCCTCAATCCCTGGGTTGCTGACTGGAATTTCTCAGCAGGGAGCTGGTTATTCAACGACATGTGAAGTCTTCTTTTCATTTTATGTTTGAATACTTCTTCTCCTGAATTTGAGATCTTACCATGTGATGTATTGTGCAGTGCATTCCAATGATGATGAGTTTGAGAAATGGCAGAAGGAGGTTAGAGAGGCGGAAGCTGCAGCAGAGGCAGATGGGTTAAATAGTGGAATTCTCTCTGGCAATGTTGGTGGTGATTTTGGGGAATTTGACCATGACAGACCTTCAACACCACCAGAGGGTGAGGAAGAATTCACCGATGATGATGGGACTGTGTACAAGTGGGATCGGGGTCTTAGAGCGTGGGTTCCTCAGGTTAGGTGCTTGGCATAAGCATTAGCTTTTAAATCTTTGTAAGGCTTTTCTGATTTTGGGAAAATCTGTATAGCCTAAGCTAGAGAATCAACAAGTCTTAACAAAGGAACAAAAACCTTTGTACACTTTCATTTGAATCAACTTTGGATTTTGTATTCTGTACAAATTTTAATTACATTAAGTGTACTAAAAACTATGCTGTTGCTCCTATTGTGTATATATCTTGTCTCACATGAAGTGCTGTCATTTCCACCAAATTTAGTTGCATCTGTGTCTTTTTACATGTTGAGTATGGATAAATAAAATGCATTTATGAGGATATTATTTGTTCTTGTTTGTTCAAACTTAGCCCCCAATCCTTGGCCACTGTGTATTTTTCCTTTGTAAATTCCTTGGAAAGGCACTCTCTTTGCTTACTGCCATTACTGTGAAACAGTAAATTGTAGAAAAGCCCTCGTCTTAAATATTTGTGGTCATTGAACCTCGAAGGAAATTTTGTCTATTAAGTAATGGGCATGCTGTCAACTTGCCTAAATGGTGGGAGTGTGAACGGCACCCACTTTGCTTTCTTATATTCTTGTATGATATGTTGATTCTTCTGGTTTTTGCAATTTTGCAAATCATCATACTCATTATATTTTATATCTGCTAAATTAATTTTAATTGAGGTTTTGAACAAGGTGTCCATGTTTTTTTAAGACATTCTTTTTATGTTTTTGTGTACTTAGATTGGAAGGTGGCTTACCGTACTTTTGGATGTATCTAACTAGAGTCAAGCTCTTGCAATCTCAAACATAGATAACTGGAGGCCGAAGCTTTTTTTAATTTTTCTAAATTTGAATCTAAGTTAAAATTTGTAATTAACCAGCCTGTTAATTTACTTCATAATACCTTTTTATTATTAGGTTGGATAACCTAGCCTAGGAGCATTGTGAATATCCTAAGTAACATAATGATTGTACCCTGCTACTACATTGTATGGTTTCATGTGACATTGGCCTTTGGAGTTCAAACATGCTACAGGTTTCTTATTTTGGTTTAATTTTTTTACCTTTACTTTGTTTTTGTCGATGATTTGATGTCCTTGTTTTGCTGATATACTCAAAATTTTTTTTTTCTTCGTAATATATTAAAAAAGCACAAAAAGGGGTGCAACCCTAGTACATGGAAGTTATACAAGATAAACACCTAGGAAGATAATTTAGCCTTTAAATGTTAACAGAATTTAAATTTGTTGTCATGTACAATGCTTAGCATTTGTTATTTAATGTTGTTTCTTACAAGTTAGTTACCTTCTATTAATTGTGACGTGCATCTTTTTCTGATTTAATGTTTGATAGGATGACATACCTAGCAGAAGTGAGCATTATGGGCCAGAAGAGATGACCTTTTTGGTAGAAGAGGAAGTCTTTCCAACGTTTAGTGTTACTGATGCCCTTGTGAAAGAA
The DNA here is from genome assembly GCA_907173295.1 of Fagus sylvatica. Classification (NCBI taxonomy): domain Eukaryota; kingdom Viridiplantae; phylum Streptophyta; class Magnoliopsida; order Fagales; family Fagaceae; genus Fagus; species Fagus sylvatica. The sequence continues at coordinate 35,624,542 of OU015770.1, forward strand.
GAAGTTAATGAAACAGTTAATGCTTCTGATGCCTCTGGAGAGGAAGAAGTTAATGATACCAGTGAGTTAGTGGGGGACAAGCAAAATGGAAAGAGAAAATTAACGGACAAGCCAGATGAGAAGAAGGTTTTCCTTTCTAAATTTTCCAGCTGCTCTCTCTCTCTCTCTCTCTAAATATGATTATTTTTATTTTTTATGTTTTTGTTTGTCCTGATTGGAATAGTAGTGATACTGAACATGTTGCCTAACATTCCCTTTCTTATTTTTATACCCATGCAGGAAGCTAATAAACCTCCTGATAGCTGGTTTGAATTAAAAGTGAATACACATGTTTATGTGACTGGACTGCCTGATGATGTTACCATTGATGAAGTAAGTCATGGTCATTTTGTTTATCTTGTCTAAGAAGTCCTCGTGGCAAGACACTAATTTGGAATACATTGCAGGTGGTGGAGGTATTTTCCAAGTGTGGGATAATAAAGGAGGTAGCGTTTCAGTCCTTCATAATTTAATTTTGTGATATAATTTTGTAATATCTGAGAATCAGTCAGGGCCCCAGTTAACTTTACCTGTTTTGAATCATCTTATACTTAAAGTCCTGGCTAGAAACTTACTTGCCACTTGCTGTCGTTATGACACAACAGAATGTAAAAAGATTTAGCATTATCATTCAATTAATCTGGGATCTTTACAGTTAATTGTTTCAAGATTTGCAGTTTCTTCTGATTTTGAGATCATTTTGATCTATTCTCTAAGTCATATAAATATAATAAGAGGCTGGGTTGCTGGTGAAACATTGGATAGAATTTCTGAAAAATGAGGTATAACATAATAAAAAATATAGTGTATCAGGTTTTTTCTTTTTGTTTTTTTCCCTTATATCTCAAATTTTAAAACATCAACCCTTTCTTGATACATGCAGTTTATGTTTATTTATTAGCCAGATAATAACAATTTTACTTTAAAAATGCTGTGAAAAAACGATCCAAGGATTGATAAGTTTGATTTGAATTGGAAGTTGTCAAGTTTTAATTCTGGAAGATTGCGGTTTAGTGTGCTTAGTTTGTTGATGCCCTTCTAGATCATATATATGAACAGTATCATGGATTTTTCCCCTTCTCCTGCACACTTTTATGCCTTCTTACAAAATTTTTTTATTTGTGTGGACAAATATTGACCAAATCCTGATAGTAATTACTTAGATCAGAGTTATTGTAGTGGAGAGCAGAGACATTTTAATGATAAAACTGCATGGCAGTCGGAAGCAAAATACCAGATTGATGTAGGTAAATCCCCTCAAGAAAGTAAATTGATTGTGTTGGAAATATTAAGGAAAAAAAAAGGAGAGAACAATAAAGATCAAAACCACAGCCGGGTTGGGGGGGCTCTCTTGTTGAACAATTTTTAAAGTTGAAATACTGAAATCTGGTTACGGCCCTGAAACACACTTATTCCATATAACCCTAGCTAAAATTAAATCCTAGTTCTTGAACGGCACGGACACGGCTGCATGTGTGTCCCTCAAGTGTCTGGCGAAAAAAAAATAGTTTTTTAATTGGAATGGATCGTTTTTCGTTTTTTGAGCATTATTGCGCATTTCATGATTGGATGGCTCCCACTAATTGCTTCCAATTTGTTGGAGCTTATTGATCTTCAACGTTTGATATGCTAGTTTGCCTTTTGGTGTCTCTCTTGGTTTAGGATTCTCTAGAGTTCTTAGGGTAACTAAACCATGAAGTCTTAAAATCTTATCCATCCATTTTGAGATGAGTAGATTAGATTTTACCATGTCATTAATAATATAAATAAATTCCTAGATAGTGGTAGTCAAAGCTTTTCTAAATGTTGATGACGTGATAATTTTTTTTTGATAAGTGTTGACGTGATAAAATTTAATCTATTTAAAACGAATGGATAGGATTTTAGGAACTCCATTGTGGAGTTACCTTAATAACTCTAGAAGATCTTAATCCGTCTCTCTTGTATACTTCTCATGTATTAGGTTGTGCCCTTTTTGTGCTTTTTAAAATGAGACCACTTATCAAAAAATTAAAAATTGTAGGACCCTGAAACAAAAAGACCACGTGTGAAGCTATATGTTGACAGGGAGACAGGAAGGAAAAAGGGAGATGCACTAGTTACGTATCTGAAGGTAATGTTTCTCCATGTTGCTGTGCTTGTGACATGTAACATTTTCAGATCCTTGTATTTAGGCATTTATGTTTGTATGTTTACACCAGGAACCATCTGTTGATCTGGCTATCCAAATTTTGGATGGAACGCCTCTGCGTCCCGAGGGGAAGATTCCCATGTCAGTCTCCCTGGCTAAGTTTGCGCAGAAAGGTATTTTGTGTAAGCTTTGATACCTTGTATTTTAGCTGTTATTAATTTCACAAAGGACGACTGATTCATGAGCTTTTGTTACACTTCATGCAGGGGATAAATTTGTTGCCAAACAAGTTGACAACAAGAAGAAAAAGAAGCTGAAGAAGACAGAAGAGAGGATGCTTGGCTGGGGTGGGTTCTTATTTCATATCTTGAACTCTTTAGTAGCTTTGATAATATACGATATACCTTTCAATTGAATGCTGACTTGCTTTTTAGTTGCACTATCTCAATTCTTACCTTATTTAATCCTACTTTTTGAATTTAAATTTGGCGATTTATTTCTATTTTGTTATTTTTTTTTCCCCAAGCATCTGTCTTATATTATTGATTAGTAAATTCTTATGTTTGATGTATTAAACCTAGTTTTCCCTTCTGAAATAATATTTATCTATGTATATATCATGATTTTGCCACAACATTAGCTTTGTGATGATTTCTGGTACACTTGTTGATGTTTTGATTGTGGCCTACGCTGCCTAGAATCTACTTATCTTTTCACATATTTGGGACTGGATTCTGGGAATTATCATATGGAGAAGTGCTTGGTGTGCTGATCTTGATGATCACTTTTGGATTGAAATTATCAAAAAAAAATTAAGCCCCTCTTATTTATGGCTGGAGATATAAACCATCCAACTGTTACTATTTCCACCTAATAGGCAGCAATTCTGGTGTTTCCAAAATAGTTTTTAAGGACATGGATGTGCTTAGAGGGTGGATAGAAAAGAAAATTGAGTTCAGAGGTACCTTTAACTTCCTTTTCCGTATTTTATAATCCTACAACTGGTTTTTTCCCGACTTTTTTTTTTCCTGTTTTAGACCAAGTTTAAGAAGTTAGGATTTAGAGACAATTATTGTTATGAATAGTATGGATTAGTGGATGAATTTTATCATCTTTTTAGCAATGGATGAAGTTTATTGCCAATGAGCTCTAGCTTAAACGGTCCCTCCTCCCCCCCCTCCCCCATTAGAAAGGGTGTAGGATAAGATCCTAGGCTCAAAACCCAGTAGGTGCGTGTGTAAACTTACGAATAAAAAGATGAAGTTTATTATCTTATTAGAAACGGAAGAAGTTTATCAAGAAAAAATTGTTTGCATTACACACTTGCCTTAATACTCTCTGATCTCTCCATCCCTAAGTAATAACCACTTTGAAAAAACCCAAAAAGGAATTTAATGTTACATGCTTTCACACCTACTTATCATTAGGGATGGAGGGTGATGCAAGAGAAATAGAATGATGATGCATTCAAGAAAGAGAGAGAAAGTGATGAATTTTAGAGAGAGAGAGAGAGGGAAAACTCAACATCAATCTATTTTTCAAAGGAAAGCTCAAACTCAATAATCAAAATCTGATTTTTACTAGGCTTATCGTACTCTAGGGAGTTTGTTATGATGGCCTCTGACATGAGAGAGAGAGAGAGAGAGAGAGAGAGAGAGAGAGAGAGAGAGAGAGAGAGAGAAAACTCAACATCAATATATTTTTCAAAGGAAATTTTTTTTTTGATAATATAAAGTCCAAACCTCTGATTAAACACAGTTACAAGTCATTTTTAAAGTGTGACACTTTTCCCTAGAGACTATTGAGATAGCAAGCAATTGAAGAGCGTCACTAGACTATGAATCCTTTTTTATTTATTTATGAATAATATGATTTATTAGAAAAGACCATCCTGTATACTAGGGTAGCAAAGAATTAGAACTACAAGAATCTATAAAATCTTGAAAAGAAGAAAAAGAAAATAAGCCAATGCACACCAAAGAGAGTCAGAATAGTATCCCATAGCTGTTTCGCCAAGGAACAATGGATTCCCCATCAATCTTGCACAAACAACACCAGTTCACCAACACCACCCATCTCTTTCTCAAGTTGTCCTTGGTGAGAATTTTTTCCCTAAAACAGCTGTCCAAACAAAAAAAGCTACTCGAGGGGGAACTTTTGGCTTCCAAATGCCTTTCCAAGGAAACTGCATGGTGGCAGGGGTGGTCAAACAATGATAATAAATTCTCACAGTAAAGCCCTTCTTGCTGTTCCGCTGCCAACAAAGTTGGTCCACCCCACTATCATTTAGTGAGATAGAATATATAAGATCAAGAAGGGAGACCAAGGATTCCATCTCCCAATCCTGAAAATTTCTCACAAAAACCACCTCCCAAAGTATTTTTCCATTCCTAACTGACATAAGATCAGCCACTGCGGCGTCTTTATCAGCAGCAATGGAAAAAAGTTCCGGAAAAGCTCCCTTCAAAGGTGAAACCCCACACCACTGATCATGCCAAAACTTCACCATCTCCCCATTACCCACTGAGTAAGATAGAAAAGTAAGAAAGTTCCCATCCCTAAGGAGTTTGTTATGATGAAAATCTGATTTTTACTAGGCTTATTCTTAGTTATTTATACCCTAGGGAGTTTGTTACGATGACCTTTGACATGAGAGAGAGAGAGAGACCTCGACATCAATCTATTTTTCAAAGGAAAGCTCAAACTCAATAATCAAAATTTGATTTTTACTAGGCTTATTCTTAGTTATTTATAGCCTAGGGAGTTTGTTATCATAACTTCTGACATCATTATCCATAACTAATGCCCTAGATTGTAGCTTACATTTTTAATTTTGATAAGTAATAAAATGCATTAAAAAGTGCAAAAGGGTTGCAACCCTAGTACATGGGTAGACGAAGAAAAGTCCAAGCAGAATTTTAAAAAAAAAATAATAATAATAATAATGAAAAATACATTGACAACTAGTGAAAGCTCAAAGAGTCCAGGAACTCTAGGAAGTTCATAGTAGCAAACAAACAAGAGGTCCAAGTCCATTAAAAAAGAGTCTTCAAGAATAGGTACTTCATTAAGGAAAGGTTGGCCAGACTTCTCACGTTTCATTAAAATTTGAAGTTGGTAATGGGGCTCAAATCAAATTTTGGTTTGATATTTGGTGTGGTGAGGAACCCTTAAAAGACACTTTTCCTGAATTGTTTCGTCTTGCCAGGTATAAGGAGGCATTTTTTGTAGGTATAAGGAGGCATTTGTTGTGGATCATTTACAACACCGTAATAGCTCCACTCACTGTGAGTTGGATTTTATTCGATTAGTACAGGATTGGGAGCTAGAGTCTATTACAGTGTTCCTGGACTTTTGGAACTTTTTGGGTAAGACTGACTTTGCGGAGAGTCGTTATCATAGAGCCCTAGTTCAATGTATAGTGGGGGATTTCCCTTGGAAGGCTATTTGGGAACCCAAAGTCCCTCAACGGGTTGGTCGATAAGGAGCCTGATAGATTGAGATGGAAGCTTTGTAAGAATGGGATCTTTAGTTCTTGATCTTTCTATCATGCGTTGAAAGGTGTTACGGGGTTGCAATTTCCCTAGAAGAGCATTTGGGGTGTTAAGGCTCCTAAACGTATTTCCTTCTTTGTTTGGACAGCGGCTTGGGGGAAAATTCTCACTTGTGACAATCTTATGCGTAGAGGGTATTCTATGGCAGGTTGGTGCTGTATGTGTCGGTATAGTGGGGAGACAGGGGATCATCTCTTATTGCATTGCAATGTTGCCTCTGAATTATGGAGCTTCATTTTTCAATCCTTTGGGATTCACTGGGTGCTCGCAAGGAGGGTGATAGATCTCTTGTTCGGGTGGAGGAATTGGTTTGGTAAGCATGACTCAGGTGTGTGGAATCTAGTCCCTTTGTGCTCGATATGGACTCTTTGGATGGAGCGCAATTGTTGCATCTTTGAGGACAAGCCTAGTTCAACGGATCAACTTAAGGGTGCTCCTTGTTAATTCTTTGTTTGATTGGGCTAGGGTGTGGAGTTTTACTCAGTCGAACTTAGTTACTGAGTTTGTAGACAGCTTATGTTTTCCGCCTTTGTGCACATAGGGGTTTCTTGCTAATAAAATTTCATTTTACCTATAAAAAAAAAAGAGTCCCTCAACGGGTTGCCTTTTTTGTTTGGATGGTTTCTTTGGGAAAAATCTTAACAGCGGATAATTGGAGGAAACGTAATATCATCTTGGTAAGCTGGTGTTGTATGTGCAAAGAGGATGGGGAGACCGTTGATCATCTACTTCTCCATTGCTTCTCCATTGTCCTGTGGCATATGAGCTATGGACTACCGTGATTCTCAATGTTTGGGATTTAGTGGGTAATGCCTGACAGGGTTCTAGATTTATTAGCTTGCTGGCTTGGCCACTTTGGGCAGCATTGGAGTTTTGAGATTTGGAAAGCGATTCCTCATTGTCTGCTGTTGTGCATGTGGCGGGAACAGAATTCTCGGCTGTTTGAAAATGGTGAACAAAACATTTTGGACCTTAGATTGCATTTCATGAGGACTTTTTTTTGATTGGATGTCGTCCACTAGGTTATTCTCTTTCTCTAATTTGTTAAGAGTTTCTTGATATTTGTAATTTTAGTGCTTGGCCCGTCAAGAATACCTCTAGTATACTTGAGGTCTATTCTTTTTTATCTTTCTCAATAAAAATTTTTACTTATAAAAAAAGAAGAAGAATAGGTAATTCAACTTCGCCAGGAAAAGTTTCTTCCCCTCAAAACGAGCATTGTGTTCTCCCTAAATACACCACATTAAGCACAGGGGAACGGCTTTCCAACTCACCATTGCTTCTTTTGCCAAACTGGCCCTTCCAACAATACAAGCTGAAACTTACTCCAAGCTTACACATATTAAACACATGCGTAACTAACTATCCTTCATTTAAGCACATACTGAATTAATTTGTCACATGTTGGAAAATTCTTGCTCCTTGTTTCTTTATGCTATACTCAGCCTACTAATTCCATGCATCCCTTGTATTCGGCCACCTCATCCCTTGCACCTCATATGCCAACTCATCTTGTCACGTGCCACGTCATCAAATGATGCATTAGAGGGAGTCTACAATTCCTCTCTCTCTCTCTCTCTGAACTTGCTGTGTGGACTGTTTTTATCATCCTAAAATAGAAAATGAAATGTATGTTGATTCTGTTTATGCATCATAAATACAGTTTTATTGTATTTTCAGATCTATATTTAAGACATCCTTATTTGAGTGAATTTATAGCCTATCTCTTTGTGAATCTAAGGATGATTAAATCTTTAAATTACATGATATACTCTTACACGAAAATTTTAAAGTGTGTTTATGACATTTGTCTGGGTGACCTCTTTGTTTTAGGAATTGATCTGAAATCTCAGCTTTGATTACCATATGTGCTGTGTATCCTGACAATAACACTACATTTTTTTTTATGTGGTACAGCTGGTCGTGATGATGCAAAGGTTTTAATTCCAACTACTGTTGTTCTCAGTCACATGTTCACTCCTGCTGAAATGAGGGTAAGTTTTGAATCTCCCATGGTTTGCAGGACACTTCTCCCTGTGATTATCTTGCAGGGAATTTGTTGCAACATTTGTGACCTTGCCTGTCCTGCCCCCCCCCCCCCCCCCCCCCCCCCCATGTAATCTCATATGAGTTTATTTTCTTTCTATGTTGGATGTAATTTGGAGAGCCTATTAAAAAGGCCTATGGGCTCACTCTTGTAGACAATTGGTCATAGATTAATTAAATTTGGGTTGGAAGTTTTCTTCCAGTGTTTGGTGCTGATTCGTGGGTTGTTATGATGTTATCATTCTCCCATGTTTGGTGCTGATTCTAAACAACCCAAAGTACTGATTCCTAGGGTCTACTTTTCTGTTTTCACTCCTTGGTGCTGATTCCAAACAAACCCTGGGTGCTAATTTCAAGGTCCTATCCATTTGGTTTTATTCTTCTTTTTGTTTCCCAAACACTATGTTCCATCTTTAGAGTTCATTGTCCTGCATCAGCTTTATTATTCAGTATGGTTCATGCGTTGAAGTTAATGATTCAGCTTAAAAATTTGAACAATAGTACAGTTGTATTTTGATTTCCTTCTGTAATTGTTGATATAAAAGTTACAATCTGTGCTCCTGACTGATATGGGATACATGCAATTACTAGTAACAAATTAGACTCATATAGGTTCTCTGAGTTTGACTTTTTCCAAATGTTCACAGGCCGATGAAAATTTACGTTCAGAATTACAGGCAGAAGTTGAGGAGGAATGTGTAAAGCTTGGTCCAGTGGACTTGGTCAAGGTAATTTAACTTTCATAATTGGGGGTTGTCACTCTCGTTCTATCTTCTATAAATATACTCTTTCTTGAGACATATGATGAATTAGCTATATAATTTACAATGGGGTTTTCACTCTCTTTCTATCTTCTATAAATATGCGTATAATTGACAATTTCACCAGCTCATATCCTGTGCTGACTGCTCAGGTCTGTATTCAGGTGTTTTTAAGATGACTAGTTATGAAAAGACTTTTCTAGAATTCTATTAATTTGATGCTAAAATTTTCTTTTCCAATCATGGCATTCAAGCTTCATCAGATGGATTCTTCAAACCTGTGCTGATAGTTCTTTCTACTCTGGCTTCTATTTACTGGCCAAGATACTTGCCTAGATAAATCTCACATTGTGGGGTGCATATTTAATTTGGTTAAAGAACACCAGTTCTTAAAATTTGCCTGATACTCCTTTAGTTTCATATTATTGGCCCAGCGTTTGACATGCTGCTATTGATTATTTCTTTGCTTTGTTCATGTCTTTGACTTGTAAACCTAGTGAAATACCCCTTTTTTATTTTGGCATTTTATAATGGCAAAGAAAATCAATTCCTTAAACTCATTGTGTCATGATTTCTTCTGGAGAGTTTTACAGTTGTGCTCTCTGCTCTGGTATTTTTGAAGAATCAGAGGAACATAAATTGCTTGAAAATGGATTTTCTTATGCTTGCGTTTTGATATTTTCTTGTCATTTTCACTTTTTTTTTAATGCTCATTTTGGATTTTGCTTCAGGTTTGCGAGAATCATCCACATGGTGTTGTTTTGGTAAAATTCAAGGATAGGAAGGATGCTCAAAAGTGCATAGAGTTGATGAATGGAAGATGGTAATTGATAAAAACCTACTTACCCAAATAAATAAATTAATAACCTTTAAAGTTATTATTATTAATAATTAATGCGAGTGCAATTACTGTGACCCCTGCCCAACATAAAGTTTGGTAGCTAACTGCATCTTTCTATATCACAAAAGGGGCTGACATAGTAGTATACTTGACTTTTATATTTCCCTTGATAAGTGAGTTATTGGTCCCACGGGGAGGAGAAAGTATCTCCTACTTTGGAAATACCAACTCAGCAACATCAGCAACATGAGTTGGTATTTCAACCCAATAATTCTTTGACACCAGTCTAAAAAGAAAAGGCTTTCTCTCTAATTTTGCAAAATCACTTTACACGCTACTTTACTCTCTCTCTTTTCACGCTCCATCTGCTCACTCTGGTCTGATCCAGCCACTGCCGGTCTCTTTTTGCTGAGTTGGTATTTCCGAAATTGGAGATACTTTCTGAAAATTCTCTTTCTTTTGATCTATTACTAATAATAATAATTTTAGTAATATCTTCATGAGTGTACAACAATTATGTTAGGCTAACCATCTAGTTTCTGATTTGTTAAGAAAATTAATGGGTGACCATGTATTTCTGCTAAATTTAGAAAAATAAAAAGATTGGGTTCTTTGGTTTATCATATTGTTACCCCAGCATTCTTTAGATCTAATGGCATCACCTTGTAACAAAACGTGCCCTCCTCTTTGATATAGTGATGAATGTCGTCCTCACTCTCTTTCTCATGGCCAATATCTAGTATAGGTTTGTAACATTTGTGGGTATGTTACCTTGAGCGTGGTAGAACTTCTTTGGGGAGGATCAATTGCCATATTATTTCACTTCTCTTATACTTGAAAATGGGGGGGCATTGAATTCGCTAACATGGAAAACATCATAAAGTAAACTCACACAAAAAATTTGACTAGATGTGCTTCTTGATATAGTGAGACTCGTTGCTCCCCAGCATGTGTTCCTGAAATCCCTGTAGCGTGGTTTGAATTTTAAAGATGTAACGTTAGCTGACATCTTTTGCAAACTGAGTTAGTGTTATTGTTTTCAACTTGTTATTGTTTTCTTTTCTTTTTCCATTTTGCATTTTGGTCAAGGCTCTTGTTTCTTTCCAGGTTTGGCGGTAAACAGGTACAGGCCATTGAGGATGATGGTTCGGTCAACCATGCTTCGGTGCGGGATTTGGAAGCGGATGCTGTACGGCTGGAGCAGTTTGGTGCTGAACTTGAAGCTGAGTAACTTGAGGATATATATTATGATAATGATGCTTTTAGACCCCACATTATCCTATGACCTCTGTTAATATGGTTTTACAATCCAAAATGACCATATGTAAAGAAAATTATGGATATTTGGCACTTTTTTTTTAGTGAACTATGCTATGTTGAAGTTTGATAGTAACCCTTTCTTTGGGAACCAAATCTGTTCACTGATGATTCGTGACAAATGTTTTGACTAGCTTATGTTTTCCATTTAGTAAAGCTTCTTAGAAGTTGGAACTTATTTATATAATTGTGCCATTTTGTCCTAGACCTTGAGACCAATGTTGACAAATTTTTATGACCCTTTTGGTCATAAGCTCTATGCATTTGAATTTTGATCATGCTACAAACGAGTAATTGGTAATCTGTGGATAATTGTGTTGAAAATCTGGCAGGTATGACAGTCAGGTGACTCGGTTGCATTCAGTAACAACTTTTTTTCTTTTTTTCTACCAACTTGATTCAATAGGAAGAGATGCTGCTATGCTGGGTTTTTATTTTGTAGTATCACCTCACAGTTTAAACACTTAAAGAGCAAAACCCAAGACCCTGCTGAAATCAAATTTGTAGGTCATCTCTTTCATTTGTTTTTATGGAATATCAACTATCAAGACAAATATGCTTTGTTACATTTAATTGTAATTGTTCATCCTTTCTGCTGAGCAAACGAGTTCTTTTATTTATTTATTCACACCTAGTAAAATCTGAAAAAAAAAATAGATATTGTTACTTATTACAATTGTTCTTTGCTCAGACGCAGACATAGCTGCTTTATTGCTTAACTATAACTTCTCTATGAGAATTGAGAAATATCATTTTTTCATTTTTAACCTCTTATTCTGGTCCAGACATTTCTCCACCCAAATGAAAACACTTTGATACCTTGTCTTACATTAGGACAAAGCAGTACAAATTAAATTAGCAGTATAATTATAATTGACAAAACGGCAATCCAATATTTTTTTCCAATTCATGGGGGAAGGGATTTGAATCCTGAACGTTTCTAGACATTAGGAAATATCATTTGACCTAAAGATTATTGGCAACCGGCAAGACAATCCATTTTTTGACAACTTCCCTTGGATTGATTCCATCTGTGGTCAAAATTTTCAAATGCATGCCTTAGATACCCTTGAATCATTCATATAATTTTTATTGTATTAAACTAACATATAATTATAGAACAAAAATGTGTTAAGCCAAGTAAATTATACATTGTCTACTCTAAGACCATGTCCATGCACACTCATGTGACTTTATGGAGCACATTACTGAAGTGGGCATCTACACAGGCAAACCTCAATGACTCTCTCTCTCTCATAAACATACACATTGGCACTCACACAGAACAAAGAAGCAGATATAAATATATTACATAGTAGAGGAAGTTCTAGACTTGTGCATCTTGTCATCTTGTGAAGGTGGAGGCAATGAAGGAGATGAGACTACTGCATGATAAGATGAAGAAGCAAGTTGCGCTAGGGCTGGAACGGCACCACCTGTAGATTTTCCAAGAGATACAGTTTCATTAACTTTTTCATCAGACATCCTTTGGTGAAAGCAACATAGATAATGATGAAGTAATAACAACTTCTAGGATGACTAAAATCAAAACAATCTTACTTTTAAAAATATTCTAGTTGTCAGAAAAACTGAAAAATGATCTCTAAGTAAATGCCGGACAACCAAACCATATATAGGAGATGTCATACTGTTAGTTGCATCAAAGGATTACAGCTCGGAAATATGTCTTATCTAGCCAATGCAAGCACTTGGAAAGCATCAATATATTTTGCCAGTATCAATACAAAGCTCCAACAGTTACTTGGCTATAACAACAGTTACTTGCCTAGTGGTATCCCCTAGTAAGACATTGCCAATATAACTACAAGTCTACAATGGTTGTAAAAGAATCAGCAATAATAAAATATAGGGTGTTTCAATATCCAATGTGAAAGAAACTTATTCCATTTGGTTTCCATCTGACAAGTTCTTCAGAAGATACTAATAAAAACTTAATCTATCCCTGGCAATTAGAGGTCACTTTTATAAATCACTTTTTGTTGTCATCTATTTGAAAGTTGTCAATATACTTTCAGAAAAAATATTGAGCTTCCTATTTTTGTCATTGGAGGGAGCTACATAGCTCATCTCTTGTCCTCAATGAGTCCTTAGCCATTTATTATGATTTACAGAGTGTGCCTCTTGAGGGTTTTATAATATTGAAGTCTAATTAGGCTCCAAGATATTACTTGATTGCCTTCGACGAGACCTATAATCAAGAAAACCATGTTCATCTTAATAAAAATCTATAGGCCAAGGGTGAGTTTTTGAAACAAGATTCTCATTTATGAATTCAGAGAAAACACCAATCTATTAATCTATCAGAATTCTGCTTAGTCAATGCGCAAGAGTGAGCTCCCCAGCATATCAAGGCAAAGACACTAGGCATCAAGTGTACTCTAAATTGGAATCTCTTTTTCTTTCTATAATACATAAAGAAGAGAGAAACCTATCAAAAAAGAAGAAGAGAGAATATAGTTATCCAAAATGGTATAGTCATGAAGACTAGCGACTGAACCAGTAAAGATGATCAATTAAGGTTTAAGAAGCCATGTCATTTAAGGATGAATCTCTTAACAACATACCAAACCACCATACATTGTTTGACATTTAACATGACTTGTCAAATCACTAGAAAGCCCTGACATCCTACTCTTGGCACAAGAAGGAGCCCATATTTGCTGAGGTGAACAGCCCAGATGAGAGAAAATCTGATTTCAAACATAACTATTGCTTTTCCTAATAACTAGCATATGGAAGTACCCAAGTCATTTTCTAGACAATATAATACATGTTTTAGTGATTTCAAAGATGTTCTCAAGAAAAGTTAAGGGCACCTATAAAAGAAGAAGATTCTTCAGATAAGTTACTTTGGACAAATCTAATCCTATTCCATGTAAGTGGGGTAAGTAACTACTCCATATAAAAATCAAATTGCATTTAGTCCAGCAATGACAAAGGTTATTAGGCATTGATGGTTCAATTCGATGATATTGATGGTTCAATTACTCACCACCAAAACATGGTTCAAGCAGTAAAGTCGATGATATTTAGTTCAGTAAAACTAAAGCCTAGACAAAATAAGGTATAGGGAAAATCTGACCAGCCAATCCTGCACAAGCTGAAGAGAATACTATCACAGGGGGTGCCTGCATTTGAACAAAGAGGTTTTAGGTACAGAAGAAAGTAAACATCTACTAAATATTTAGCTGAAATGTGTGTGCAACAAAGTAAATTCTGGAGCATTCTGAGCCTTATGAATTCTGAAATAAAAAAATCCCAGAATATTTATAAAAGGGAACCAATTTGATTAACTCAACTCAACTAAGTCTTATTCCGAAATAATTTGGGATCACCTATGTGGATCTTTTTACGCCTCTAACAACCAACACGATCATATCAAATATTTAAGAAATAAATAAAAAACTTAAATGAGTGCCAGCATCACACTGATCTAAAATTCATCTATCAAAACACCAGAAAATAATATCACTCCATGAGATATTATCTTCCTCCTATAATTTCGAGGAAATAAAGAATGTAAAACAATAGTGTTTAAAATATTAAAATAAAAATAAAAGAACAGATAGAAGACACGGCTTCTTTGAGAAAAGTATGACCCTTGGGTCACTACCATGGCGTTATCAACAAATTGCAAAAGTCACTTAAATTGATGTCGTGATCCAAGTGGAATCACTCTTGACCTTGAGGAAATGATGGCCAAATACAATCCATGACTTAAACAAGATTCATAACTTAAGGTAAAGGCTCCCAAGGAAGGCAAATCCCTGCTTTCTGGCCCAAGTGCAAAAAGGAGCAGATAAGATTAAGATTATTGCTAGGACACCTTGTTACCTAAGAGGTTTAGTCCTATTTTTTACACGATAGCCGCGGAGAATAAGGAAAACTATATAATTTTATGAGGAGTTTAAGATATTAACATACACCTCCAAAGCATAGAATTGCATGGACTTCAAACCAAAAAAGGGACAAAAGAGACTAATGAGCAGGAAAAAAGTCCATCCATATTGAAAGCATCGAGAAGAAGCTTACACCAATGAGAAAATGCAACCACATAGGGCCTTTCACCCACCTCCGGACTCTTGGCATCACTGAAATGAAAAAACAAACAAACAAAGTAATGAATCTTTCCTTGATCAGTGTTCATGCCACCAATTGCTCACTTAAGTAAACAAAAGCCAAATATTACATAAGACAACAAAGAAAATTTTTTTTGATAAGTAATAAGAAGTTTTATTAAAGATCAGGCAAAATATGATAAGACAACAAAGATAATTGCATTCACATTACATAATAAGCTTCATGGTTCATATTCATGTATAATAAAATAGTTCTCCCGAGAATATGTGTGCTGGGAGCATGGAGGCATAAAAGCTATTACAAAGTGAATTAGAGGCTCATAAGGTTTTGAAAGGTTAATTGAGAGAGGAGGGGGATGAGGGTAATACATAGAGATGTCATTAAGAAATCCTGCTTCCTCTGTCTTTAGACTCCTATTCACGTTTGCTTTTTATTAAAAAATAAATAAATAAAAATAAAATTAGAAGTGAAAATTTAGTTAAAGTGCGCAGAAAAGGGGCACAACCCTAGTACACAGGAAAAATACAAAGGAGAATCCCAAATAAAGATACAAAAAAGAGGAAAAAACAAGAAAACTATCTAAAACTCAATGAATCCAAGATCTCTAAGCAGTCCACAGTAGAGAAAATACTAGAAGCCGAAGTCCACTTCAGCCAAGAGCCTTGTAGCTGAACTATCACCTCCTAGTGTTTTCAACGGAAACATCCAAAGTTCAAATCCCCCCTCTCTCCCAACTATCAAATTATAAAAAATAAAAATAAAATAAAAAAAGAATAAGATCTTCAACTTAACCAAGTCTCATTCTTCGCCATCAAAGCCAAATTTGCTTTTCCAGTTGTTGGAAATATTATATTTTGACTTTATTTAAATGGGACGAAGCTAAGACATAAAGTTAAGGTTCACAATGCTAGGCAACAATTGGAGGTTAGAGACAGTATTGAAAATTAGCAAAGACCCCCTTGTAGATGGAAAGAAAATTGCAGAATAGTATAATATGCAAGGGCAATGGTCTGCAGGATAGAGGTTTTCCTTTAACAGCAGGTTGAATATCTCTTTCTCCTATAAGACACACTTCTTTGCTTGGAAGCGGTTTTATGAAAAATCTTAACCGTGGATCATTTACCAGTCAGAAGAGGGTATTCCATATTGTTGCTGTGTTTGCAAGGAGAACAAGAGTCAGTCAAAACACATTTCTAGCATTATTCGATGGCAATGGCCATCAAGGAGTTACAGCTCTATCCTTTTGGTGTTTCCTAATGATATATTTCTTAGTCGATGTCAATTTTTCTTTGATAAGAATCTTTGTTGGTTGGTTGTTGGAGACTCCTCTAAATCAAAGTCACAAATAGTTAAGGCCCCTATTTGTGTTCTCGTAATATTCATTTTAGGCCATAGTCATATAAAATTCTAATATAATTGTTGAGGTTCTTCCTTTTTATACTTCTAATAATTGACCACATGTGACTGTATTTAGTTGTCACTAAAGCAATAAAGACAATCGTTCTAGATACAGTACATAAATTTCCTACCAGAAAAATCATCAAGTAGTGAAGATTTACCAAGCTGTCAAGCTAATGAATTGAATAAAATATAGCTAAAGAAATCAATAAAAAATCTTTAAAATGAACAAAAAAAGAAATCAATACCATGGTTGAATCCATAAAATGCACTTGTTGTACCACCAACAGCAGAACCAATCTGCATAATAGAGAACACCAACAATTAAACCAACACCCAAAATAAGAAGCAAAATTAAGAGAACCCCATTGAAAATTTAAACATGGCATTGCGTGTGATAAAGCAGAATATCATCTGAACAAACCCATTGGAGCAAAATCTCCAAATTGTCAAAATTATTAGAATTTAGGGGAGAAAATTTATAAAGAAATTACCATGAGAAAAGCTAGCTATCCCGGAAACAATAAAACCCAACACCCAACATAAGAAGCAAAATTCAAATTACCATATTGAAATATTAAAACATGGAATTGGGTATGATAAAACCAAATATACCCATTAGAGGAAAATCACCAATTTGTCCAAAATTATAATAATTTAAGGAAGAATTTCAATCTGAATGAAGAAATTACCATGGAAAAGCTATCCCTGATAAGGGGTGGAACAGTCCAGTCACTAGTTTCCTGCAATCAAAAAACACCAGAAAGGAAATTAAAACTTACAAAGCAGCAAAAAAAAACAGGGTTTGGAAAGGGATTATGGTAAAAAGTAAAGAAGTTGACCATGTCCTTGGTAAGAGGACCTGCACAGTGATGACATCTCATGTTAATAGTACCAGGTTTCGACTCTGACTGCATTCCCTTCTCACTATCTCCAAAACTGAAATATAAGTAATAAATCCACAAAATAACGAATACCCATTTGATTATATGAACAAAAAATCCTAAATTTATTAACTTGCAAAACACACCAAAAGAAAGAAACAAAATAACGAATACCCATTTGATTATATGAACAAAAAATCCTAAATTTATTAACTTGCAAAACACACCAAAAGAAAGAAACAAAATCTACCCATTTGATTATATGAACAAAAAATCTAAAAAACTTGCAAAACACACCAAAAGAAAGAAACAAAACACATGCTTTGTCTTTTCACAAAAAAAATCCCAAATCAGTATCACATTCAACCTACCCGTTGCAGCCCCGATTTGCTCGCCCACCGCCCTGCTGCTCTCTCTCTCTCTCTCTCTCGCGTACTTTTACAGTTTTACTTTTTTTATTATTAATAACGTGTGGTTGTGATAATTTTTTTTATGTTTTAACTTTTTATTATTTCACAGTGAGTGTGTTGCTGTGTTTTCTTTTTTAATTAGCAACATTAATAATTTTTTTGTTACAATATTATTAGAGGATAATTAATATAATTTTAATTTGATTTGTAGATATAATGAGAAAGTCAATTATAATTATTGATTTTATCAAAAGAAAAAATACAATTAATTCATAAGCCAATACTGATGACACATGAGAGTTAACCTCCAATGTTGATATCCCAATTTTTAACAATCTTCAAACAAATTTTTGAAGAATCGGAACCAATGAAATTGATAGTAATTCGTTGGAGCGCGACTTAAAAACATGTCGACTTTCATTATGATAAATGAATGGATTGGGATGTTTTAAGAAATGCTTATTATGTATCTTTTTTGTTGTTGGTATTTTTATAATATTGAATAAATATTAGTTTGGATTTTCTTAAACTTTACTTTTTGTTTATGCTTTGGCCTTCTTCAGGTTCAAATCCTAGTTTTGTCTCTACCTGAATTGGATCGGAGGAGGAGAGAAGAGAGAGAGAGAGGAGCTGTATAGAGTTGGATGTAAATATGTTTTTGGGTAAATTAATTTACACCCCATCAAGTTTTAAAAACCAAGTTGTTTCAACCCATATTGAATTTACTAATAAAAAAAATATATATTTACACCTTAAAATATTAAATTTTTTAATTTTGTTTTGAAACAAAATTCAAGACAAAAGCTCAAAACAAAATTCAAGACAAAAGCTTTTCTCATACCTTGATTCTCTAGTTTTTCTTAGATAATTTACCATCAATAAGATTTCTATCTTTTTATTTCAAAAAAAAAAAAAAAGACAAAAGACGAGAAGAAATTCACATTTTAGCTACAAACAATTTGTAGTCAATTTACTACAATCCACTACATGGCGACTAATAAGATCATCCACTTGTATTTTTAGTCACATGACCTATTTAATGAGTCATGTAACTTGTTTAAATAATATGTGTGAATGGTTTTATGAATTGTCACGTAGTGGATTGTATCAAATTAACTACAAACTAGTTTGTCTAAACCAATTTGTAGCCAAACTCTGTTCGCTTTAGAAAACTAGAACTATATATACTACAAGCATAACCATTCAATACAAGATCAGGTAATTATTTAGATAAAACTATAGTTGTAGGACTCGTGTAGCATTTGATTTTGAATACAAATGTAATCTGTACATATATTATCTTAATTTATAAATACAAACAGAATTAGCAGCAGCTCCCTGAGACATCCTAGGGGATAGCAAAACATAACTTGAAAATATTATCACTCTTTTAAAGAAAATCCATATTATACTTTTGTGTTTGTAGACTTGTAGCTAGCTATTATATATCAGCTTTTGATATTTGAATGTGGATGGTTGTTTTGTAGCTAATGAGATCTAATGTCAAAAAAAACCTTGTTTGCTCGTGTGCCTCTTTTGTACGTGAAAAGAAAAAGAAAATAGGGTTTTAAAAAGGGGAAATTTGGTAATTTTATGTAGGAGTTAGTATAATATAAATAATGTATTAGTTCAGAAACCCTCTTCTAATTGACGGCATGCATATTAAAGCTCTCTAGAAAAATGTGGCAAGTACAACAACAATCACCAATTCTCCGACGTCGAATTCAGGATCATCTGCCGGACTACATCATACTCCACATCCTGGCAAAGCTACCCGTGAAATCACTCCTAAGATTCAGGTGCGTTTGCAAACCTTGGTCTTACTCCATCACCAACCTTAACTTATCCTGCAATCACAACGATCATGATCATGGTCATGGTTATCGCATTCGCATGCACTCGGTGCTAATTGGTTATGGCATTGGTTCTTCTTCTCATTCTAAGGACTGTACAATTTCCTGTGACTACACATTAAATAGTATTTCTGAGTTAGGAATTTCAACCGACTTTCCTTTTAGGATTTCAAAAATAATCGGTTCGTGTAATGGCTTATTGTGTCTCATTGATTATCAAAGTCTTCGTAACACTAGTTCAGATGTTTTTATATATTTATGGAACCCTAGCATTAGAAAATTTAAGAGGCTGTCGGATACTTGCTTAACCCAGTTAAACAACTTTACATTCGGATTTGCGTATCATTTAGAGAATAATGACTACAAGGTTGTAAGAACTTCATCATCTTATTTTGAAAGACCTCGGCTAGATTAATTAAGTATGGATTCATGGAGAAGGGTTGGAAGCTCTTTGAGACCCAATGTTGTTATCGATACTGTTAATTGTGGTTTGCCAATCCCATCGGTTAGTGGAGCTTTGCACTGGTTGGCACATATACAAGGAGAAGAAAATCAAGTGATTTTGTCATTCCATGTCAATAATGAGAGTTTCAAAGAGCTAGCAACGCCTGATAGTTCCTTGAATGAATCCAAAAGGTTTAAATGTGTTATGTTATTTAAAGGGAAACTGGCTTTCATGGAACATGGTAGGGTGGCAGCTGGTCCAACTTCATATGGGTGGTTGAATCTTGGGATAGACTTTTTGTAATACCCTGGGAAATGATTGGTCGTTTCATAGGCGGTGTTAGATATTTGGCTTGAATTTAGAGCATTATACCTGCATCACACAAGATTAATTCCTATAAAGGCTAGTGGTTGGCTTTGACATGAATTAGTATTAGTTTGCGTGCACAGCAAACTAATAGTATCCAAATATGTTTCAAAGTCCAATACATGTACTGTGACGTAACCAACTTGGATTGAAGCTTCAATTACTTTCGGAAATCTACTTGGGAAAGGAGTATTAGCCAAGTAATATAAATATTACAAGGTTGGTTATTAGTGAGGTGTGCCGAGAGGAATAGAGAGGTTGTGCGGCAATTTGTTTAGGGGCTCTCTCTCTTTGTTTGTCGCAACTCTTTGTGAGAGATTTCTCTCTTGGTGGTGCTGCATATTTGATTGGGTATTGCTACTAGTCCCGTGTGACTTTGGTTTGAGTAGCGAGTACATCAAATATTTGTTTGGCGGTTCCTTTGTTTTGGTTTTAGCAGAGAGCTTTGTAGAAGCATTGTGGCTTCTTTGGATTTGTGGTGCAGCTTCTTTGTTTTGGTGTGGTGCGGGTTCTTTGGTGCCGTTGTGGCAATTTGACTAGAGGAAATTCACCAATTTCTCTAGTATTTGGTTTGGGTATTTGGTATTTGTTTAGAACCGCCCACTTGAATAGAGAATAGGAATTCTCTATTATTTGTTATTTGTGAGAGAGAGCTATTAGGGTGTATTAGGGTTTTGGGATTTGAGAGTGCCTCTACACTATATTTGTAATCTTCATCTTTGATAGTGAAATTCTCCATCGTCGCCTGTGGACGTAGGCTAAAAGCCGAACCACGTAAATCCTTGGTGCACAATCAATATTGGTGTGGTAGTGCTTCCGGAGGCCCTTTCGCACAACAGGAGGATCCTAAGTTTGTTTTAATTGATCCTAAAACTTTACATGCATGAGAAGAAGGATACTGGTATAGATCCTTGTCATGTAGCGCCTTACACACAGACCCTTGCTTTACTTAATGAAGCGAATGTCTTATCCTAGTAATTAACAAGTGATGTTATTAGTGGTATGGATGGAATCAAACCCTTGTTATGCCTTTTCCTTTTGAACTAGGCAGGATATATAAGTATTGCTAAAAGCTTGATTTTTGTCCCGGATTTCTATTATACTTTTATGGTACTTGTGGCTAGCTATTATATATTACTACTTGATACTTGAATGCGTGTGGATGCATGGTTGTTCAATCAAAAACCTTGTTTGCTTGTGTGCCTCTGTTGTGCGTTCAAAGAAACTAGATTTGAGTTCAATTCTTAAAAAATAAATAAAAACGAACTAGATTTTATCATTCATTTAAAACATGATATGGGTCAGAAACTCTAGCAAACCTTAATGTCAACTTGGATAAGAGAAGTAGGAGAGAAAATGTTTAGGATATAGAAAAGATTTGTATTTTCCACAAACAAGAGGGTATGTTCTTTTAATTTTACATGAGAGGAGACCAAAAACAAGTTCCATGAAATTAGCAAAGAAGTAAATTAGTTACCACAAAACCAAATTTAGTCATCACAACAAGAGGGTTTAGTCGAAAAAATTAAATGACTCCAAACAAACTCCATAACAACACTAATTCAAACCTCTAAATAAACAAACTCCAACTAAAATCCATCAATCCCAACAACCCACATGCAAAACCCCACACAAATCACTAAACTAAAAAAATTAAGCAAAACCCCATGTCACAAAAACAAAAAATTCCCTCAAATTATTCACATAAATATAAACATATGTATATATTCCGAGCAACCCACATAGAAATTCACACACAAAACCCAAAACAAATAGGATTCGGAATCAAACCGGCATGAAAATACCAAGTCACTATATAAGAGTAGCATATGTCCTAAAATTTTCAAATCGAGTTAACATTTCTGTAATTCATTAAAATATTCACAAGTGAATAAACTGAATTCTATCAAACAATCCATTCCAAAATAGTGTAACACACTTCTAAACATCATTTTCACTATCAAACCACATCAACATTTGATACTAATTTACAGAGACCCTTCATTATGTGTCTCAAACATACCATAAAAATTTCAGTTCTAAATGAGCTTCCTATAATTTTCTAAAATTCATACAATACATCAACAATGAAAAGAAAATAAGAAATATGCTCTTTACTAATTTACAAGCCCAAAAGGCCTCCATTTGGGCCAAAAAGAAAAGAGAAGATCAGAGATGTTTGCATTCTGCACTTGCTCTTGTATTTTATGATGTCTTCCCTCACCCCCAAAAAAGAGTTGATAGTGAGACGGAGGTTAATTTTTCTTAGGAATTACTAATAATATTTATTCGTATTATGTCGTAGTGGTTATAAACTTAAGGCCTAAATGTAATGTTGGTCCCTAAAGGTTATTTATTGAGCTCCATTAATCTCTGAAGTTTGAAATGAATGTTATTGATCTCTCTATCTAATTCTATTAGATTTCTTCCCACATGACTGAAGGAGGGATGATGTGATATTTTTTAATATTATGTAGCACAATAAATTTTAATTAAAATTGACACTTAAGCAAAAAAACTCATGGGCAACTCTACACACTTTAGTAACAATACCTGACTCACTCTGTAAACCCATCTCCATTTTTCCTTCCCCTTTCTCAAATCACAGACCCAACCATTTTCCCTTATAGCAAGGGCTACAATTAGAGTTGTGGCTAAGGCAACGATAGCAGCATGAGCTTGAGGCAGCGGCAATAGCATAATGGGCAAAGGACAACAACTCTTGATGATAACAAATTGAAAAACTTATTTCTCAAAACATTCGTAGTGACCGCCTGAGTGCATTCTCGCATTTGCCAGGCTTGACACTTTTGTGCTACTCAATTTTTCCCTGGATATCTAAAACTTATTTCCCCCTTCACCTCCCTCAATTACTGGCAGTACGAGATTTTGAGCACATTTCCTAGTTATTCAGAACCTTTGATTTGTTATGTATAAAATTCTCAATGTTATGTTTCTTGCTTAATTAGTTTCTTATATGTTCCAATTACTGGATTTTTATGGCCAGCGGTCTGGGTATTTGTAAGGTATTGTTACTAAACTCGCCCATGGGTTTTTCTTTCGTAGGTGTCACGCTCATTTTTTAAATTTCAGGAACCAATAATACTCATTTCAAACTTCAATAACTAATAGAAGCTCAATGAATAAATTTTGATAGCTAACGATGCATTAAGGCCTAAACTTAATAATCAAACCAATCACTGAGCCGTTCAATCAAAACCTCTGTGTTTTGAGATGACATGCTTATGTTCTCAAATTAAATTTCAGTTGGTAATGTGGACAAATATTCAAGGTCAAGGATACATAGATTCAGCTTTGTTTGAGGTTTTAATCTCAGATTTCAGCATTATTTAACTTTTTGCGACATACACCCGTCATTGACAACACATTTTCTTAATATTGCACTGGTCACCGGTGGCATTAATGATCTCAATTTAGGTCACTGTTTTTCTCCAAATGAACCTACTGAAATGAGGGTAAGAACTAAATTCAGAAGGCCAGTGTTATTCCCACTCCAGCCTTTATAACAAAAATTGGTATGGAAATATAATTTCCCATTCGGAACTATCTATGATTTGCTAGATACTTCTCCCTAGTGATTATCACACCGTGCAATTGTTGTTACATCCCTAATCATTATCTTATATAAAAATTTTGGTGAACAGAAAATTTATACAGAATGTGTGTAACACATGTAGTAATCATAAAATTCTATATTTTATTAATAACTTATCAATCATAATAAAATAATAAAATATTTATTTATTTATATTATATTGTTGAAATGACATTAATTATAGTTATTGTCACGTTAATTTATAAGTTTTTTTTTTATATAAAATTTATATGAGTTTTAGCATTTTTCCAAACCAAATTAATGGTCTACTTTCCTTGACACGTTCTTTGATTCGATTTTGTGAAAGGAAGAGAAAAAAATGAGAAGTGAATAATGAATTTTATCACCAAAGATATTAGGAAACTTCAGTTTAGAAGCAGAGGTTCCAGTTGGGTTCTTGTATTATATAAGACCAATAAGAATTAGTTAACATTACAAAATGGAAAGTAGAAAGTGAATTCATACAGTGGCTAATCATTTTAACATTACAAAATGAAGATACTCTATGAATTCATACATCCCATGGCAGTGTCTAAAAATGGTAATGTCTTAGCCAATATAGTTTTAAAAAAAAAACACAAATTATGGAAAACAAAACAGCTCAAATATTTATCCCATCTCATGTGGTTAAAAAGATAACTATCAAGACACTACCATTTTTAAAAGTACCCAAAAATTCAGTCACCACCACCAAAATAGAACTCCTACTAAGAAACTCAAGTATATGTTATCACTAAACTTCTTTTAACTTCCCACAATTTTCAAACTATTGAAAACTGTGACCTCTCTACAAATTTCATTGCATCCTTCTCTCTTTGTAAAATCCATCTACGTCATTTTAATCTATTTATGTTTTTCGATATTTTTTATATATAAAATTAATGCAAACTTAAATGACTAATATTTATTGTGTTTAATTTCTTTTTTCTCCTTTAGTTTAGTGCTCACCTGCAAACTTGATATATGAATCTTGGGCCAACAAAGGTAAATCTCTCTATGTCTCTCCCTAATAAGGGTTTTTTATCTTTATTATTTACATCTACTTCTCTATTGATTTTCATTTCATCTTGATTTGAAGGTAGTTTAATACAAACTCCATTGTGTCATTCTCTCTTTGTAAAGTCTATCTATGTTATTTCAATCAATTTATGTTTTTTGATATTTATTTATTTTTTAAATTAATGCAAATTTAATTTACTAATATTTTTTGTGTTACATTTCCTTATTTCTTCTTTAGTTTAGTGCTTGCCTTCAAACTTGATATATGAATCTTGGACCAACAGAGGTAAAATCTCTCTCTCTCTCTCTCTCTCTCTCATAAAGGTCTCTTTTACATCTTACTTTGTTTTTTTTTTCTCTCTCTTTCTTTTTTGCTAACTCTTCTTTTTTCCTATTATCTCATCTATAGTTTTAATTTGACTCCTAACTCTCTTTGTTTTCATGAAATCTTTATTTATTTTTTTGCCAAGAAAATGAAATAGAAATATGATTGCATAACAAACACTTTGTTTAGAGATGCTTTATATGAATATTTGTAATGTTTTTGCATTTTGATACGTGGAACGGTGGATTAACATCTTTAACCATTTGAAATATTTTCTTTATTTAGAAATGGATGTCACTCTTTTATTTACCAAATACTACTACTTTCTAAAATTATAGAATAAGAAAGTTTGTATGAATATTATATATTTATGCCTTGCTTAATGATATATCAAATTAGATATGAGACTAAAAAATTCAAACACTATTTATTTCATTGTAGTTGGGCAATATCCCCACCTAGTGAATACTTTCTATTGATTTAATGTTATAGGTGTATAACACCTTTATTGGTGAATCTTATATACATGGTGTAGTACATTATTGTTATTGAAAAAAAGCATTCACCTAAAGAAAAAAATAGTACAATTTTCCAAAAAAGTGGAAAGGGAAACCATTCAAATTTTGTGGACCTACTTGATTACAAAAGTAGATAAATAGATGTGTTTTGTCGTAGATTACATGAAATGGCATGTGAAAAGTAGGGTGGGAAAGGGATCATGGAATTTGTTGTGGTACACCATATGGACTATTACATATTTTTATTTTAGGGTTAAATACACTATTTGGTCCCTAATGTTTACACAAGTTGCACGTTTGGTTCTTAACATTTAAAATGCACATAAATGGTCCCTAACATTTCAAAATCATGCACCATTGGTTATTCCGTTAGTCTCCGTTAACTTTGTGTATACGTGGCTAACGGATTAATGACGTGAAATTTTTAATTGAGGTGACATTTTTTTTTTTTTCATTTACAAATAGGATATGACATGACATACCGTTTAAAACTAAATAAAACCCACCTAATCCAAAAAATTAACCTAACCTGATTATGTTTAAAAAAAACTCAATTATCCTAATTTAATTAAAAATTATTAAACCCTAATTTGGTCTCTTCTCCCTCTTCCTCTCTCTCTCTCTCTCTCTCCTCTCTTGCACCCCCATACATAACAGAACCACACTCACCGATTCCATAGAAACACCATCTCTCTCGCCTCTGCCAAATTATACCTGCTGCTTCTACAATAAATCTCTCTTTTTCGCCTCTCTTGCTGAACGCAGTAAGCTTGGGTTTAAGTTTATCCACTAAAGGGAATATTTATCAACTTCTCCTAAGTCAAGAATGACGACCTTCCACTCAAAGATAAAAATCGTCCGCTCCCTCAGAAAGACTGACTCCCTTCTGCTACTCGCGATGGCTTAGTCACCAAACCATGATTCGTCCTTATCCTTTACGGGAATCGGGCGAGACACCTCACCAGATCAATCCCTCACCATGCACAAGTGTCCTCCGCGAATTCTGGGAATGAAGCCCCCGCGGCGTCACCCAGCGCCATGCTCAAGTTGGTTACGACTTGCCAGATGAAGGGCCACGGACCCTCCACGCGTCCCGAGATCCAACGGACTCTGGAAGGCCACGTGGATGACCAGAAGGCATAAAATGCCATTCTCTCTCCGTACTCAGGTATGAACAGTACTTTTGGAACACAGCATTACAATTTGACTTTTTCCGATAAAACCTCCGACTAACAAAGGCATCGGAAGCCTCCAAGGCCGGCCCCAAACCGGTGCCAATCTGATCACCTCATTTGCTTTTGCAGGTCTTCTACTCCACAGCTCGCCTGACTGCAGTCCACTGATTTCCTTGCAACATCATCCACTATGGACGAATCTTTAGGAGGAGCTTCTGCAACTACCTTGGAGATGTCATCAAGGCTGCGTTCCAGGTTCTCGATTGGTCCACGAGCATCGATTTTAAATTTATTTGAGTGTTTTGAAAGATTTTTCAATATGATTGAAATCTCTTCGTAACTTCTCAAATTCTTTGTGAATATTGTCGTCGGGTTATTGTTACTACTGCTGTATTGGGGGATAGAGAGACGAGCAAGCAAAGTGGATAAATTGGCAATGATGTTCTCAATGGTCAAGATTTCTTTAAAATTGATACAGATGAAGACATGCCTACCTGAACAAAAACAAAACAATGAAGAAAGTTTAAACAATTAAACTCACAATGCTTAACAATTAAATTCACACATGTTTTAAACAAATTGGCAAAACAAATAGGATAATTGGGTTTTTTAAAAACATAAAGGGGTTGGGTTGATTTCCTGGTTGGATGGGTTTTATTTGATTTTAAACGGGTTTGTCATATTATTTCCTAATTGTAAATAAATAAATAAATTGCCACTTGGGTATTCGGCCCAGTGGTAATCCCCCTTCTCAAAAAGCCTCACTCCTTTAAGAGAGTGTGGGTTCAATCCCCGGGGTCTTCAAATATTAGTGTGTGTGAGTTTAGATTAGAATTTCTATCATATATAAAAAAAAAATAAATAAATAAAAAATGTCACCTCAATTAAAAATTATACACACCATTAATCTATTAGCCACGTATACACAAAATTAACGAAGACTAATAGAAAGATCAATGGTGTACGATACGTACAACTTAAGTAAATGTTAGAGACTAACAATATATTTAACTCTTTATTTTATTTTAAAGATTAGGTTTAGAAATGGACACTTGGCTTATGCAACAATCATATAATAAAAGATTACATGAAAATGAAATGGCATATGAAAAGCATGGTGGAAAAGGACTCATGGAATTTGTAGTGGTACACCATATGGACCACGAGTTCACGACATTTTTTTTTTTTTTAGAAAGATGCGGTTTAGAAAGGTACACTTGGCTTATGTAACAATGGTGGGTGCCATGTCAAGTCACAAGAAAAGAAAATCATGACTCACACGTGATCATTCATTTCACTTTCGGACTCTTCTAAGACTGATTAACCATATGCGAAAATCTTATCAAAAGGTTTAGGTGGGCGAGCCTTTTAAGGTATTATTTATTCTTTATAATGAAGAGAATGTGACTCCCTCTTTCATATTAATTATTATTGTTTAATAATGAAAGAATAATTATACAATATTGATCTTTATGGGGTAAAGAAACAAATTGAGTAAGATTAATAAGGCTCGATAACAGTACTCACTATGTAGATTGGGTAAAAAATAAGGTACATTTAATAGGTTAGAGACAAATAGAATTCGATTGTAATTCAAACACATGGTTGCATTCCTAAACACAAACAATGTTATTTTCCTAAGCAGAATGATCCAAATTATTGATGAATGGAATTGGAAAGAAAGGGTAGATGTACTTGACCAAAAAGAACATGATAGGTTCAATTAGATATTGGACAGAGGTGTAGGGATAAGTTGATAACATTAGGTATGACCATGTATAAGCAAGTATTCAGACCGATGCATATATTCCCTATTACAAGGAAAGTTGAAACTAAACTTAATTGGTAGTTTCAACAACTTTCATTGTATAATTTATCTAAGCTTGGTGATTAGGAGTTTTGGAACGAGAAAGTAATAAGAAACTAAACAAATCAACTTGGTAATGTTATTAACAAACAGCAAGAACTGATTATAGCTCAGAAAATTCCTTGCTTAAAAAGTTAAAAATTAAAATGAAAGAGAAAAATAACTAGATAAATAGGAAAATCTTCAAGCCAAACATGCTTGTCAAATTTAGCAATAGCTGGATAACAGCATACTCCTTTGTTGCTTCCTTGTAAACTGAAGACACCGCACTTATAGAGATAATTTATATGTCAAGTAAATTTTAGTATGAATGACGTAGACAGTCTTAGCTAAGACTTAGATATACATAAACTTAAATCTCATATCAAATTTCAACTATGAGGTGCAAGGACATTTATTAAGTTACACTTAGATAAAGTGATTACAGAAACCCTTATAACTTGACTACTCCTTTCACAATATATTTCATAACTATAGGTGCCAAATTGTTAAATTACACAATAAAGTAGGATCTCATGCTAATGATAATAAGAATTCATAAGAAAAGAAAGGAACCTGCTAAAGCTAAAGTTTAATCAAAGACAACCCGTTTGGAATCCCATTAGGAATTCAAAAAGCACATTTTGAAAATGCCTGTTTTGTGTTTGAAGAAGAAAAAAAAAAAAAAAAAAAAAAAAAAAAAAAAAAAACATTTTGATTTATCTTCAAAACGTGATTTTGGCAAAAAACTTAAAAAAATGAATTATCAAAATGTTGTATTTAAGGACTTAGATAACACATATATTCCCTTTCATACTTTAACAGTTAAAAAGGTAGAAAAATGGTATAATATCAACTTTTAAATTTATATTATTAAATGACACAAGAACTTATACAAATACACAGGTGCTTAAAAAAATAAAAAAAAGCAATCGTCCATCATCAAGCGTTAAACAAATCATTTAAATAATATGAGCCTAGATATGAGCCAAATCCTCTACCTGCTACTTGATATGAAAATCTCAACAACTTTTCCTTTCTTTAAAGATCTTCGCCTAAACCAAATCAATCATTATCACCATACATCAAAATCAGATAAATCAATATTTACGAAAACAATATTTTATACAAATGTCATGATCCTAGTGGTCAAATCAGCAATTTTTGCATGACACCTTTTGACCATTTAATATTTATCGCACTTTTATAATCAATTTTTTCTTAACATATCCTTATTATCTAATTACTTTCCTAACATATCACTAACACTAAATATGACCTATAAGTAAAATAATGTAAATGTGTAACGTCAGTTTTGATATAAAGATTCTAACTAAAAGAGAATCCACTAATCACTACTATCTAATTATTCAACGCAACATAGTTGCACAACAATCCACTACTAGTAAGTAGTAACTATTAAAAAATAAATAAATCACCGACTACTAATATTCAATAAATTTGAGACAGCTGCACCTTCGCAACAAGCCACATGTCCCACACCAACTACTAAAGTCATAATTTTAGGCCAAAAAAAATTAATGCAGAGCAACAGATGTAGTTCGCCAATCAGCCTCGTCGATGTGGAGTGTAGGTGTGGGCAGGCTAATTCATGGTGGCTCACTAGTGTGTGGCTTGTGGAGTTAACAAAGGAGCCTTGACTAGACATAGAAGAGATTTTTGTTTGTTTTGGGATTTTTCCTATGGGTTATGTCATGTATAGTATATAAATACATAAAAATTCGGGAATCTTCCCCATTTGGGGGCCTCAATCCAAGACTTAGTTGGTTTAAGGCTTGGGCAAACCCTATGTATATATGCACATATTTGCTTTAAAAATGTTTTAATGAAAAAAAATCATTTCTGAGAAATAAGTAAACTTTATGAAAATTATTGATTCAATTACTCTTTTTGAACTTCTTAACTTATATATATTAATTTCTTAACATAATAACTTTAAATTAGATATCATTCTTACATATAAGAATGAGATGTTGAATTAATTAATTTACAAATTTTAATCATTTTTTCATAAGGGTTATTAATTTTTTTTTTCAAAATTTGGGGGATGTCCCCCCACCCATTAATGTAGTTCCACTTCCACAGTGGTTAGAATTGGTGTATCATAATAGTAACCTAATTTTTTGTGTTTCATTTTAAACTCAATCAATTGTAATATAATAAGCGTCTAATTTGTTTACTTATAAAATAACTAAATTTTAAAATAGAAACAAATTAAATACATGTCCTATTATAATTGATAGAATATAAAATAGAATACAAAATGTGGGATAAAAGATATTTATTCCTGACCGTGTCAATGATAGACTTAACTAAAGATAATGTTACACCAATCACAATAATCATATTTATAATTATGAAAAAAAAAATGGTGAATAGAAAAAAAGATTTGGATTTTGGTTAATTGAGTGTATTAGAAAAAAAAAAACCCATATTGTGTGTCAGCGTGACTCATCAATCATACCAAAATGGGATTGGGATCGTGCACAGTATTATTGAATGAATGAAACAATTCTTGAATAAAAAATAGTTTAAAAATAAATAAGCTTGAAAGAAAAAAAATAAAAAAAATTGTGGTTGGGGGATGAGGGCCAAAGTTGCTAAAAAATACATTTCTTTTTTAGTTTTTGGTCAAACATGACTCTTGTTATGTTTATTTGAAATATAAACTCGTGACATTTGTGAAAATCCTCTTTTTAAAAAATATTTTTTAACCAAAATTTTTATATTTCTTAAACAACTTCTTGGGCAAGTTTAGCCGGGGACGAGGGGTATTGTTATTGCACAGGCCAGGCCAAAATAAAGCAGAATTGTAGCTGACCTGCCATCAATTTTGTCTAAAACACATCAATTTTATTCGTACGATAAAGATGCATGCCAATACTTTTCATTTCGCCCGTCCATTAAAAAGTGATTTTTGACTTAATGAACACTTTTAAACTATTATTTGCAATAATTGTACTTGGAGAGTTCAAGTACCTAGGCAAGGCTCCAACCTTCTCTCCTATATTTTTCTTCGTATCCTATATAATTCACTCACTCTCTTAATTCGTCACAATAACAATGGCAAAGAAGGAGTTGTTGAAGGAATATGAAGGTGATGATGATGATGAATCCTTATCCAACAACAAGGAAGTCTCTCGCACTCAATTCCCTCCTAACTTTGTCTTTGGCGTCGCCACTTCTGCTTACCAGGTGCATTCGCATTTTCTTCTTCTGAATATGCTATATTCTGACCAATTATGATCTGGGTATTTGCTTATTTTTACTATCTCATGTACATTTTATAAAAAAGATATGAGCTTTGTTATCCAGTTTCTTACAAATTATAATTTGGGTTTGCTCTTTATTTGTAGGTGGAAGGAGCCTGCAATGAGGGTGGTAGGGGTCCTAGTATTTGGGATGCTTTTTCACACACCGAGGGTAATTTTCTTTTTCTTTTTCTTTTTTCAACAAGCTTCTTCCATAACAAGTCTGGGTTGATGTGGATGAATTTGATCTTCTGCAATTTTTTAAAATTATTTGTTCATTCATTTGTTTTGTTAGGCAAGATCATTGACAAAAGCAATGGTGATCTAGCAGTGGATCAATATCATAGATACAAGGTTAGTAACAATGTATTGAGTGACTCACTGTTCTTTTGTTCCTTTGTGGTTGATTGGCCTTGTAATGCTTATATAGTAATTAGCCCCTTTTTTCATTCTTGTAACATAACTATGCTAGTTTCGAATTTGTCTTCATTATCAAGTGGATGCACTATCACTATTCAAGAGCAACACCATTCCGTGGTGAAGAAACATCTGTCTCATAAGTCATAATTATTTCTTCTTCTTTTGTGAATCTAAAGTATTTCATTAAACAGTTGTTATTATATAGAGAGTTTAGAGAAAAAGCCTAGAAAATTTCCTATTACTAATTTGTTTGTTTTTTTGTGGGTTTTGATAACATGTATGAATATTGAAGTTATGAATCATCAACCTTCACAAAATTCATTGCATGTTTCCCAGTTCTACATCTAAAACTTCTCGGTGCACTATCACATGTGCAAACATTGTTTACCTCTTAGTATGCAGTTTGGCTTTAGTGGCATGTTTCATTACCTATTACTGCATTCTTGATTGTGAAACAGAAGTACTGAGCAGTTTAATCTCTAGCTATATGCTTGTTTTTCTGAAATTTTGTTATACTACTGGTAAGCATATTCCTAAACATAGATGGAAGTTGCAAAGAAGGATGTGATATATAGATAGGTGACAGAGAATATGACCTTAGATAAAACAGAAGGTGGACAAGGATACATGTAACTGATCCCAACCAGTTGGAAAAGGATCCATGGAGTCAACCTGAATTTAATTAGGATTAAGGCCTCGTTAAGTTTAGCTGAGTTTATCTTGTATGTGGATATTGATCCTTTTTTTTATTTTTGGTATAGAGGAAAACATTTCTTCATATCACTTCTATGTTTTGTTTTGTTTTAAAGCTGCATTAAATTTACATTATTTGATTCAATACTGATATACAGGAAGATATTGAACTTATAGCCAAGTTGGGATTTGGATCTTATCGCTTTTCCATATCATGGTCTCGTATCTTCCCTGGTATGTCCTTACATTATAATGTTTAATGCATTTTACCATTAATGTTCAGTTTATCATTACTGTTCAAGAAGTGTGTATTGTTCATCATTAGCAGTTGTTAAGCCATCTGCCAAATATAACATAGGGAAGATTACAAGAATGTTCAAGGTTGGAAGTCCATAGCCTAGCCTTCATTGCGACTACAAATGCATGGGAAACCATCCTTGAGCACTGTCAACCCTGTGCGACCTTCTGTAACATCGCTATTGGGTGCTGATTGAACCTTCCATGACTTAATCGACTCCCTAGGGTGCCGATTTAAGCTCTGATACCATGTTGTTTCAGGAAATGTGCTTAGGTCACAAAATTTAATTAACCTGACACACATTAGTATTATTTATATATGTGGGTGATTACGATAATATTACTATTCTGCCCCTGACTCAATACAAACTCATAACATAGTCTATATATTCATCCTTCAGTTTGTCCTTCTTTTAGGCATAAGTGGTTTTGACACCTTCAATCCCTGGTTTTTCTGCTGTACCATTATATTGACATAAAAATCTATGTTGATTAGTTTCACTGTGAGTATGCTAGGGAGTTGTGGTCTTTTATTTTCTGCATTATGGGGATGCAGTGGGTTATGCCGGGTAAGGTTTCTGAGCTATTAGCCTGCTGGAGGAGGAGAGTTTCTTCAAGTAAAAATGTGGTCTGGAATGCTATTCCTTCATGCTTAATGTGGCTGATCTGGTGAGAGAGAAACAGGAGGGCTTTTGAAGATTCAGAACGTCATTCTATGGATTTAAAATTGATCTTTCTTCGTACTCTTGTGGAGTGGATGGCGGCTATGCATAGTCAGCCTTCCTTTTCTATGTTTCATTTTATTGATGGTTGCTTGTAATTTTTGTTTCTTAGTACATTGCTTATGTACTAAGCTCTTTTACTATCAATAAAAATTTCCTATTACTTATCAAAAAAATGTAGAGTTGTACAAAAATTGTTACAGTTATTATTAAGTTTTGTCTTCAGTGCTGCCTGAACTTAATTATAACGATAAATGTATTTTTCCATGGTTTGCTTATCATTGCAGATGGTTTAGGAACCAAAGTCAATGATGAAGGGATTACTTACTACAACAATGTCATTAATGCTCTTCTTGAAAAAGGTATTATATTATACTGGATTTCTTTTTAGTTGCACCAACAATGTGTATTTGAGAGCTTTTGAGAGCCTTGTTCCTGCAGGTATCCAGCCTTGCATAACTTTGTACCATTGGGATCTTCCTTTGCATCTTCATGAGACAATGGGAGGGTGGTTGAATAAGCAAATTGTGTAAGTATTATGTCATAATCAAATTGTCAGTTTTCTCAGACATCTTGATAAAAAACAATTCCCCTCATGTTGATTAATATTTTGATCATTTCAGTTGAACACATCCATGAGTCCTATAAATATATTCAAAATTATAAACATGCTGACCTGAACCTTTTCACTTTGTTTGTTGATAATGGCTTTCTTATTTGTATATCTCTTCTGACTTGTCTTTGATATATGTCAAGCTCAGAATAGCTGAAACTTTTTGTGGTTAACATTTCAGGCTTGAGGGAAGATGTTACCATCTAGTAATAGAAACATCTCTGGTTCTTTAAGCTTTATTGGGAAAACATGTTACAAGCTGAAGAAACATGATGCTCTAAAGGGGATATTATAATTATAAATGTTTGGCTAATAAATTTAGTAGGCATACTAAGGAACCAAGGATGTGTATAACGATTATCGGAAATGAAGAAAAAATTTGTTATGCACAGGGAATATAAACTACAATTATCTTTTCTTTGTGAAAAATAGATGCTTAAGGGGCCACATGTAACCAATCAAATATTGTGCATGGACCCTCTTCTTTTCATAGTCTAAATAATGGAAAATGTGGTTATTCTTTGATTTATGCACAAAGAAGTTATGCCTAATAAGTATCAGTGAGGCACCAGACATGTGAGGAACTGTTTTCTTTGATTTCTGTTACTCCTTTTTTATTAAAAATGTGCAAGTTTGATCCTTTTGAAGCTTCTCTTGCATATACCCTTTTATATTCTGCTGGAAGTCCTGTTAAACATTGCGAGTATGCAAAAGCAGCCTTGGCCCTGTGCATGAGATGGAATATGTTAAAAAACAATTAAGCTATAGACCCTTGTGTAGTAAACATGCGGAATAATACATCCTTCTTAGTAAACTAACATCCTTACTGGATTTCAAGCCACCAATATTCTGGCCCTTTTTGAAAATTGATGTTTACAACTTTTTGTTAGAATTTTGTTATGGAACCTATTCATTTACCATTTATTCTGCTTCTTTTTTCCCCTGGAAATATAGTTGGATAAAAATTGCTCGTGTATTCTTTATATTACAATGGAGGAAGGGAAAATCAAGTGGAGGATTTAATATTAGTAAGGGAACTAATGACTTCCGGGGAAAAGAACCTAGTAATTTACCAAATATCTGCATCATGGCAAAAAAAATTTATTCTTAATGTATGTACACATGCATGTATATATATGTATGTATATATACACAAACACACACATGGATAAATGACAAGCACTCGTGCGTACATACATACATACATACATACATTTGTCGGTGTGCTTTTGTAAGCATTTTTTTTTTTATTGTGTATTAACAATAAATCTGGTTTCCATGTTTGGCTTCCAGAAAATACTTTGCCATCTATGCAGAAACTTGCTTTGCAAGTTTTGGTGATAGAGTAAAGACCTGGATTACAATTAATGAGCCCCTTCAAACTGCTGTGAATGGATATGATATGGGGGAATTTGCTCCAGGAAGACGTCAAAATTCATCAATAGAACCATATTTGGCTGCGCACCACCAGATCTTGGCCCATGCAGCAGCTGTTTCAATATACAGAAGCAAGTATAAGGTATACTGTTCAATTCAGTATTATTAATTGAGTGCTTTGTCTTCTAAATAAGGATGGTGTGGTTATAGAGTATAGTCTGCTTAGCCTATCTCTTTATTAGGGTTTGTCATAATGTTCTGGAAATCATAACAATTATTATATTATTCAAGAAAACTAGAGTAGTGTTGTGAAAATTAACTGTTTGCGCAAGATTAAAGAAGAGAGAAATAGATTAAACACACAAATAAAGAACACAAGAATTTATGTGGTTTGGCAATATGCCTACATCCACAGGCGGCGACAGGGAGAAAGTTTCACAAAGAAAATAGGAAGATTACAACAGTGGTACCAAGACTCTCTCAAAGAACCCAAATCCCAAAAACACCCTAGCACTCTCTCACACCAAGAATAGACCAAGAGAAAACCCTTCTCTTTCTATTCTAATGTTGCGGCTTGCACCCCCCACCTTATTTGCCGCAGTACATAGTATATATATACTAATCAAAGTCGGTTCATTGTGTGGTACACAAGCATAGAACTAATGGTCTTCTAATACTACTAGAACATGACATTGGCCACCGACTTTGTATTAGAGAAGGTTTGCTTCTCTTGGTTATTCTTGGTGAGAGAGAGTTAGGGTGTATTTGGGGTTTGGGTTCTTTGAGTGAGTCCTGATACCACTGTCGTAATCTCCCTATTTTCTTAGTGAAGCTTTCTCCCTGTCGTCACCCGTGGATGTAGGCATATTGCCGAACCACGTAAATTCTTGTATTCTTTATTTGTGTGTTTGATCTATTTCTTTCTTCTTTAATCTTGCGCAAATAATTAATTTTCACAAGAAGTAGTTTTTTCGCACTATCCAGGATTACAAAAATTCTGGGTTCTTACTTCTAATGGTTTCCAACCTTTTTCCTCATCTACTCAGTGTTACTGCCTATTCAAAAGAATGTGAATAAATTCATAACGAATTAGAAGTGATTGAAGCTGCTTAAAGTTGGTCTATATTAAATGGAGGCATCTTTTCCTTGCTCACCTATACACCTATGGCTCATATTGTAATGTAGACCAAGGTCATATGGTATTTACCATTGACCTGGAACCTCATTTTATCAAAGGATGCATTTAGCTAGATAAATAATGTTAGTCATTATATCTTTACTATTTAGCTAAATGTGTAAAAATTAGAAGTATTTCTGGAATCATCCTTAACAAAGAGTCCTACAAAGACTGGCCAAAATAGCTTGGTTGTGACCATATTTAAACAATGTCAGGATGGACCAAAAAATAAGTTTGCCTAAGAGACCTTTTGTTGTCACTATCTCTTCATTTTGGTTATATTGGTTATGCTTTAATACGTTCCCAGTTTTCATGATATGAAGACAAATGATTTTGTCTGTCCAAAGTTCCATCATATTTTGAATTTCATAAGTTACCCATACGATTACTATTTTTCTGGTCATTAATAAAATTGTCATTTGTGCTCTTGAATCTTTAGAAGAATAACTTCCTTTCCTTGCTCTTGCCATCCTTTTTCTTATTTCAGGACAAGCAAGGGGGTCAGATAGGCTTGGTGGTAGACTGTGAGTGGGCAGAGGCTAATTCAGAAAAAACTGAAGATAAAATTGCTGCAGCAAGACGTCTTGATTTTCAGCTTGGATGGTACTTCTCCTTGATCAATGTTATACTGAGCAAACTCTTTTCATTGAAGATTCTTGCCAATGTAGCATCTTAACTGAAAATACATACAATGCTTATGTTTACACCAATAAGAAACAACAAGTTTATGGGAAGTTATTCTAAAAAATTGGAATGAAGTAAAACTTTTGGGTTAATTTTACGGTTTTAATTTTTATATGAAACATTATTTACTTGTCCAAATATACTAACTTGGATCTTCTAAGAAACTTTGGTTTTTTTTTTTCCTTATTAAATACGTAAATAGTGATATGATGTAAATTTTAAATTAATTATGGGGTTGTAGTATGAAACAATGACCACATTCCATCTCTCTCTCTCTCTCCCCCTTACACACACAGACACACACATACCACCCACCCACACACAAACACAAAAACAAATATGTGTACATTTGTGCATACAGACCAATAATGTGCATGATGAATAAAGCCTCCTAAAGTCAATCAACATATGAAATCCTCACAACTTTTTTGGATCACTTCAAGTAGTTTAATGTATTGTAAATCACTGGACTTGCAATGTGTACAGTTAATCTGGGGAGAGACTGGGACATGATACATAAGAAAGGATTAGTGCTGTAAATTTTACTCTTCAACCTCTTCAATGTCAATTCAAGTAAAATGGGTGAAATGACAAGATCAACCATGAGGATGACAAAAAGTAGATATGCAAATTAATATGTATGTTTGGGAATACCATGTCTGTAATACATCATACTACACACCATTTATCTCAGTTTTATATATAACTGACACTTCTTGGCAAGATATGAATCGTTTTAATCATAACTTTTGTTTAATACTCCACAAAATGTACAATCTCATGTTCACAAAAGGTATGGCCGTTGTATTTCATAAAAAAATAAAAAAAATAATTGAACCCTTTTGATGGATAGAAAATTATGCTGAAAAGTCTAGAATATATGAGCTTCACTGGTGGATTCTTTTGGCATGAGGTTAGCATTTATAAAACAATGGAAAGTCATATTGGACTGAGTTTCACCTAGTTTCTGTCTCTGCTTTCAGCTACACCCTGTATGTTTGTCTGAAAAAAACAATTTGATCATTCAAAGATCCTTTTCTTCTTGCCCTTCAGATTATTATCTAGCTACTACTAATGCTGGAACAGGTATTTGGATCCAATATACTTTGGAGACTATCCTGAAGTTATGCATGAAAGGCTTGGAGATCGGCTTCCCAAATTCTCAGAGGAAGATAAGGAGTTGATTAGGAACGCAATAGACTTTGTTGGTCTGAATCACTATACAACAAGGTTTATTGCTCATATAACAGATAGCCCTGAAGGAGGTGATTTTTATAAAGCCCAAGAGATGGATAGAATTGGTAAACACTGCCACTACTTAGTATTTCATACTGTTGTTTCTGATCTCTTAGCATTTCATAGAAAAACTCATTTTAATTTCTAATGTTTTTACTTTATCATCAGTTGAATGGGAAGGGGGTGAGAAAATTGGTGAGAAGGTATGAATCATCTCTCTCTCTCTTTCTTGTTCACACATATATCTTTACATTGTCTCTGGTCTTCTGAAAGATTTTCTATGTGGCAGGCAGCATCAGAATGGCTTTATGTTGTTCCTTGGGGCATTCGGAAGGTTCTCAATTACATAGCACAGAGATATAATAATCCCCCAATATACGTGACAGAGAATGGTATACACTCAGATATTTACAATAGAGTTTTTTTGTAGAATTCTTATAGATGCACACATAGTTGCTAATTGGATATTTCTACATGACCTTGCTTTTCCAATTTGGCCAATTGGCTGTTATAGAATAATACAACCGTAAACACTCATTTCTAGGATATTAAGACATGATCAAGAAATTTTTCAGTCTGATGAGATCTCTATTTATTGGTCTGGAAAATTACTTAAATGCGTCCATGTTAGGCGTCACGCCGATTTTAGTGCTTAAGGATATTTTTAATTACGCTAGAGTGCTCTTCTTTCACTTTCGCTGAACCTTTTTTCCCCAACACTTACAGGTATGGATGATGAAGACAATGATACTTCTCCACTTCATGAGATGCTAGATGACAAATTGAGAGTTGTATACTTCAAGACATACCTTGCTGCCGTTGCTCAGGCAATCAAGTGAGTTACTTCATTATATCATATTGTATTTCAATTCCTGTTGAATAAGCAATTAGTCGATTCATATTCTTCACTTGCAAGTACTTGGTAAATCGTGCAGTAAGCCAGAAATTGATGCCTGCTAATTATGTCAATGTTTGTCTATGTGCATCAGAATTCATCTTTATTTTATCAAAGCTAAGCTCCTCTACTCAACTGATCAATCCTAAATTTTAGCAGGCCACTATATGAAACTGTGCTACCATTAAAATGAAAATGCCATGTATGAAGCTGTAGTTACCAATTGCCCTCTGAATTTTGATATTGCAATGAAAATGCTGACTGGTTATAGATTGCAATTAGGGAAGCAAAGGGACCTGTTTGGTTGTATTTTCATAAAAGAGTTAAGAGAATAAAAATAAAACCTAAAAACATAATTTTTTTTCAATGATTTTTTTGTTTTCCCCAAACTGAAAACAAAACAAGAGATCATTTTGATGTTCTCTGAAAAGTGGCTGTTTTCAAGACCATTTCTTGGAAAACATTTTCAAAAACAGTAGGTATCTGAATACATATACATGTTCTTATGAATTTTTATCGGCCGTGGCAATTAGATAAATACTGTTAAAATTATGGTTAAATAATTAAATTCAATATTTCCTTACCACTTATATTTTTGGAAAAATTGGTAATTTATCAGATACATTTGGGTATAGAGAGGATGAGATGTAAATAATGGCAATTACTCATGTTCCTTTGAAACTATCTACTTGTCTACACAGACACTCTTGTGCTTTGCTTGTGACTTGTCAATATGTGTGTTAAAATAAATATTGTTTATGGAATTCATGGACAGGGATGGTGTAGATGTGAGGGGATATTTTGCATGGTCATTACTTGACAACTTTGAGTGGGCTCAAGGTTACACCAAGCGTTTTGGTTTGGTGTATGTGGATTACAAGAACGGGCTCTCTCGGCACCCGAAGTCTTCTGCTTACTGGTTCTTGCGGTTCTTGAAAGGTGGTGAAGGGAAAGATGTCAAGAAAGACTAATTAACTTGTGTCCCTAGTACCTTTTTTTTTTTCGACGTAAAAGCCTGATCTTAGAAAGCATCCAAACCTATTTGTGCTTGGTAATGTAACAAGACTATAAGAGAAAGAGTGTTTGCAACTGGCATTGAATTTTAGCCATAAAGGACTTATCACTTATGATTGTAAACTTATTCAGCAACTAGTATATTGCAAAGAACATATCATATACGGTAAAAAGAGAAAAAGTGTGCCTTACTGCCTTATATCCTGAGTTACATTGCTTAATCTTTTATACCATGGGGTAGTCATCTGTATTTTCCACTGCTGTTTTCCACAGGTAGAGGATGCCTTGCTTTGCTGGTGTGCCAAATACATTTATTTAGAAGACTTCAAAACGAATCCTAAGTTTTAGAAGATTAAAGCTGGTCCTCGACTCTCTCATGTGCTACTTTAGTATTTGGTCGACCTTAGAGTTGCAAAACTTAGATACAATTCCTATTAGGTTTCCAATTAAATTCAACCATTGTTTTCAAATATATTGCTCTAGTGTTTGTAGCCCATCTACGGAGTAGTGGGTCACAAAAATGGTTTCCAAATTAACAATATTGACGCATGACATCCACCAAATTAAACAAATTTAGCAAATTATATAGCATGTCCAAAATTTCTTGTTCAGACTTGATTACTATTCTTAATCCCATTTTTGCCTTTACCAACTTCTCAAACCAGTAAATCGATGAGTATCATCACTACGCTACCATGTCTGCTTAAATGGTGTCCCCATCTTCATCAGCTTGGTGTTGTAGATTCTGGACAATCTTTGTGCACTTCTTGTTTGATGCAGTTACGTGCACTTTTTTTTCTTTTTTCTTTTTTGATAATCACAGTTATGTGCACTTAAAAACTGAATTGACAAGAAGTCAAAGTTAGAAAATGTTATCTTTAATTTAGCTAAAAAAATGAAAACATTCGACCAAGAAGAAGGTTTTGACATAGTGAGGAGTAGCTCAAGATGAAGAGCTGTGTAATTTGATCTTTAAAAATCTTTCTTTTCTTTTATTATCATAACCTTACGTGGCATCTTTAAAAACTGAAGTAGCATGTGCCTGCAAAACTAAAATCTTCTGCCAACACTAGTGTCTCACCAATTCAGCTGATACACAAACAAGTTAATAAAATCTGCTCAATGCAAAAAAATTGTAACAATACATTGAACATTTAAGATGTAGTAGCACTTCCATTTGTACAGCATTACAAAGAAGACTCACATAATTTGATCAAATTGATTGAAATAATAAATTCATACACCAAGAAAACTAAAATAGACACTAAAAGGAGTTCTCAAATCCCACTTTCCCTACCTGTGCCTGACAGGAAACACATCCATCCATCAAGTTCTTATTATAAAACTCAACTAAAAAGATAGCCCAATAATATAATATATTTTTCTTCTTCTTATATATTCCTTTTTGCAGCAAACAAATTAATTAGCATTTCAATTGCAAATGATAATACTTTACAGATATATACATATAAATAGGATTCACATTACAACCACTATTGCTAGAATCAACATGATGATACATGTGCCACTCGACCCCACTGTTAAACTACCAGTTACATGGACTAAATAAAAGACAGAATTCCTAACCCAAAAAATTTTAGACAAAAAAGATAATTAGGAAAAAAAAATCTATCGAAGAAAAAAATAATCTCCTGTCCCTGCCGAGCATGAGCCAAACTAGAACTATATGGGCCTTTTCAACTGTATCTGCTTTCCTATGTGAGATATCAGAAGTCTGACTTCACGAGCTTTACTCGAGGTTTTAAATTTATGTTGTCGAAGGGCTTTGCCTGTTCTACATGTACGTAATCCCTTGTCTTAAGAACCTGCAAAAGGGTAAAATTAAAGCATGAATTAGAAGGATTAACTTTTTATTTTTCTTTTTTTTTTTAAAAAGACCCAGAAAACAAAATTATCTTAATGACCCTCAAGGGTTCAATTATTGTTCCACTTAACATTGAATTCAACATACAGAATGTAGACTTGGCCCCTGAGAAATCAACTTTTCCCCATCCTAATAATCCAAAAGTTGAGGTCCACATCCAGTGTAGACTTGGCCCCTGAGAAATCAACTTTTCCCCATCCTAATAATCCAAAAGTTGAGGTCCACATCCAGTCCCATTTTCATTTCAATGTGTGGTTAAGCAGAATGTGTGAACAACAATATAAACTAGACCCTCAGTCAAAACTAGACTCTAAAGTCTAAATTTTGTTTCTTATAAGTAATAACTGAATCAATGTGAGAATGATTTTTAACTTCTCATAGCAACCAAACCTATTCATCAATCACACATTTTCTTTTAGCAGACTTCCATTCTAATTGAGAGCCATACCTCCAGTTTACAACTGTTTAATGAACATGAATTGTACATATCTTGCACAAATACACACAAGCGTGCCTATGTACATACAAAACCATACATGCATGACATTTTATGTACTTGTGTAAACCCCATATGAACTATAATCAAACACAATTAGCAGCTTCAAAACAGAAATGAAACTTTCTCAACCAAATCTGAATATGTTAACCAAAAAATGGATTATCATCA
The DNA here is from genome assembly GCA_907173295.1 of Fagus sylvatica. NCBI lineage: Eukaryota > Viridiplantae > Streptophyta > Magnoliopsida > Fagales > Fagaceae > Fagus > Fagus sylvatica. The sequence goes on from OU015770.1 coordinate 35,668,119, forward strand.
TACATGCGCATGTATATACAAGTGTGTAAATACTGTATAGACACATGCATGCATGTATATTTTTGGACTTTTGGCACCAAATACCTATATCTATAACAGTAGCTGCATGTTTAATCCCCTCCAAACTCTAAGAATCTTTTAGGGCAAAGGAAAATTATTGATCACTCTCGTCCTTACAACCACTGGTGCTACCTCCAATATTTCAGCTTGTATATGATTTGTTAATGGCCCAGTAATCTGTACTATGTATAAATGCATAGAATCACCTATAACAAAACTACATCAATGATGAAATATGCACTCTACTATTCGACTAAAATTTTTACCCAATCTAGCAAGATAAAAGTATAATTTCAACCAAGAAACAGTATAAACGTACCAATGTCTCAAAAAACATCCTCGATGCTTCTTTACGAGTTTTACCCACTAATAGATTGTCCATGGCGAGGACCTTTCTTCCATGTACAGCTTCCTTATCAAATAAAGTCTGGAGATACTTGGCAACAGCCCTATTTTGAAATGGGAAAAAACATCATTGAGGTGTAAAGGTGGTATAAGAAATTTCACTTACCAAAAAAGGACTATAAGCAAAATTAAGATATAAGAGTAAGTCTATGGAACTAGACATGTTAAAAATCAGAAAACTAGACGACAGACAAACTTGTCTGGCATAGAAATCATAAAATGTTCCCTATGAGCCGAACAATCCTCGCAAAAAAGACATTTTATGAAGTCATTCAGAATGTTCCACAAAGAATCTTAACCTAACAATTAGCCCATTAGGTTTGTTGTAAACACAGCTAAAACCAGAACCCAGATTGTTAAACCACTTAAGACCAGTAGTATTATAAACTGCCCCAGCTATGAGGGAGAAGAGGCATTCCAGCAGGTCTAGCAGGAGAATGACATTAACCACTAGCCCTTATCTCCATACCATAGCCTTTGTTGCTTATTTTCCCAACACGCCCACCATCATTGAACAAACAAGGAAAAAAAAAGTTCTTCAAACAAAAGAAAACATTGTTTAATCAACATATTGACCACAGTCAGTAAGTCTAAACACCATATTTAGGTCAGGCTTCCTAACACAAAAGTTGTGGGTACCATCCAAAACAAAACAGGCAAGAGAAACTCTAGTCTATAGAGCCTCGCTTAACAGGGAAAGTATTGCCACATATAAGAAATAAGACTAAACACGAGGCATACACACCTGGTGCGAGAAGACCATCCAGTGTTCTCAAGAAGACGAGTTTCTTCAGTACATGATGGCATATTCTCATCTTCATCTTCAGCTACCTCATCATCATCTACATTCAAGAATTCTGGGAGAAATGGGAAGAAAAAAAAAGTATCAAACATAGGAACAATAGGACATCAATAAAAACATAAGCAGTAAAAGAAGTTTCTTAAATTACAACCACTATAAACTGGACTTTCCCAAACCAACAAGATAGATTACCAATATTATTACCCATAAGGGGCATAACTCATTAGCAATTTATAGGTATCTCCTAACTCCACAGCAACTGGCACCAGTAACAACACAAAGCGAAAAGCTAGAAGTGAAAGTAGCTCCTCCGTGATTAGATTTTAGAAATATAAAATCTACAGAAGGAATAGTAGACGCCAGTCTCATGGCTGATATACAAATAAGGCTTTGCCATAAATATAACTAATTCATCCAATTAACATCACAAAGTTATTCACTTCACAAGGTAGGACAAACAAGATTCAGAACACAATTCAATTCTTCTAAATGGAGAGAAATAACAACAAAGAAAAGAAAGAAAAATGAACCTGTGTCATTCCCAACTGTGACATCTTCAAAACCCTGCACCATGTAGCCAAAGATTTTCTTTAAGGAATGCTTGAAAAATATAAGACAAATTCACATTCAATTAACAGAGAATATCAACAAAGTACTCTTTAACATATATCACAAAAAGGCATCATCCTGAAAATGACCTTGCCCTGACAAATATTGACCATGCTAAAGTATCACCATCGTAAATTTATCAGTTGATCATGTTTTATGCAGCAAAAAAATAGTTAAGTATGAAATGGTAATATAATTTTTTTGATAAGATGAAATGGTAATATAATATATTTGACAGCTACATGTTTTTGACTGCATTCACATGTACACACATATATACACATGCATGCTAGAGTAAACTAAAAGATGTACCAAAAAGTGTTCTCACTCGGGGTGAAAGGATAAATAAATGTACAACTGTGGTTTAAGTTTGGATATTTTTTTTCTTAATGTATATGTACATAATTAGAAAATATATATATATATATATATATATATTTGTACTTATAACAATATTCCTTTTTTTTTTTACATAAAAGAAAAAGAGAATTTGTGGTAGCGGCAACCTTGATGATGGCAGCGACAGAAGTATGCCAATATTGAACTTAGCTCTGATACCATGTTAAAGTTGTTAAGTGATTGAGTGAGTGGAAACGAAAATAATGAAAGCGGAAGCAAAAGGTTTTAATGTGGTTTGGTCTTGGAGACCTACGCCCACGGAGGAAAGCCCTTGACGGCTACATCTTTACTATATAATTTCCTCCATATTCCTTTTTTTTAAGTATATTTATAACAATATTGTTTAAAGGGAAAAGAAATGTTTGGTCAACAAATACATTCCCAAAGAGGTGGTGAAGGAGTTGGCAATGATGGCAGTGGTTGAGGTAGTGATGGTCAGAAGGCAAAGATAGTAGTAGCAATGTAGTTGCAAGCCTAGTGGTGGTTGGAGACATCGAGGCAGTGATGGAGGGTAAAGATGGCCACCATGACCAGGAGGCAATCGAGATGGTTGTGATGAGAAAAGTGTCATGGGAGGTGGGATGAGAGGAAAGGATAAAAATAGGGTCAGTGATTAAAGAGAAGAAACTAGAAATATTTGAGACCACCAATAAGCCCAAATCTTTGCTTTCATTTTTAGATGTTAAATTTTTTACTTCCAATTTGTTACTGAAAGACTAGCTTTCGTACTTCTGAAAATTGGTTTTCTTTTGTATAAAGTGGAAACACTTTCTATAACCACATCAAAATGTAACCCAAGTTCTTTTGCATTTTTCTGGGTAAGTAATTTCTCAGTTCAGATGAAAGAAGAAAAAAAATGCTAAATATCATGGAGCATAGGACAAAATCAAATAAAACCAAACCCACCATCCAAGAGAAGAAATTCACAAGAAACTGCTGGAGGAAAAAAGATGTAAAACTTACACTACGATCTTCACCACCGAGATGGTCAAGGACAGGGACTTCTCCATCCATGATACTAATTCTATCAGCTTCCTGACATTCTGTATGTTCTTTAACATTCAGTGAAGGATTATTCACATCCAAATCAAGCTCTACTGAATGTATAGAATCTATTTTTATTTCTCCCATACACATAAAGCTCGAGGTAGGGTCTTTCTCATCACAATTTGAGTCTGCAGGCAGGACTCCATCCTCACTCAAAGCCCCTGGCTTATCATTTCCTGCTTCCTCCAAAGGTTGGTTACCATTTTCAAAAGCTAGATTATGGCATTCACTTGCAAGTGAAGCTTTTATATTCTCCGCAGGTTCAAGACAATCTGACTGAAGGTGTGCACTGATTTCAATTCCATGTTCTACAATTTCAATAGCATCAATTGCTTTCTCATTGCTCATATCCACTATAAAAGCATCACCCTCAATAGTTCGGGCATCCAATTTATTATCAGGTGACATGCATGATGCATCAATCTGCAGAGAAGCAGATGCATCATCAGTTTTATCCATTAGAGATGGCTGAACCACATCGTCTGCTGGCATGTTGCAAATATCTCCAGAAACAGGGTTCAGTTGCAGATAATGATTCAAGCCCGTTAACAAGAAAGCCGCTTACTCCATCAGCAACTTCAACAAACCCTCTATCAGTTTCAATTTCATTGAACTCTCCCAAGGGGTCATGTTGCGAAGTTCTAAGCTCCTCTATGTCAGAAATGGCCTTTAGCGGCTCTTGAGAGCAATTTACTGCATCAGCAACTTCAACGTTCCCTCTCTCAGTTTCCATTTCATAGAACTCTCCCAAGGGGTCATGTTGCGAAGTTCTAAGCTCCTCTATGTCAGAAATAGCCTTTAGCTGCTCTTGCGAATCCATTTCATGCAATCCTAAGTTAAAACTTTCGACCTGCTGTCTCTCAGTCTGAATGGAATTGTCAGCAGGATTGTGCATCTACATCACTTCTGACTACCATAGGTTCAGTGCTCCCATCCATTTCACTTTCTTCAGTGACATTTAGCCTAACAGAAGACTCCATATCCTTCGCTACTTCTGAAGTATTGCCTTGATCGTTTTCAGAAATTCTGGTTCCGCTCAGATCAAATGTCTCGCTATGCAAAAATATTAATTTGGCTGACATACCTGAAAGATAAATCAAAATCTCAGGTAGGTAGTAGGCTGAAGTTTAAACAGTTGCAAAGCAGATGCTGCATTGTTTGGAACTAAAAAAGAAAAAATCTAGATAACACCAAACTCAATAAACCAAATGATTACAACATAATGAAACAGATACAGCAGTAATGGCCTCAATGAAATTCATTCAACCAAAACCAAATATTTACATTTCAAAAGTAACTGTGACAGCCATAGCAGGGCAAAACAGTGGCATATAAGGCAGAGGCATGCAAAAGACTGATGTCTTGAAATGTCTTAAGTGGATATAAAACCATTAAGCTATAATTCTCGCCAGTTGGGAAGATATACACAAAGACGATGCTAGGTTCATCGAAGCAAGTGTTCAAACAAGGCCTCCAAATGGGATGCATCAATGGCTGTTACCATTTTTTTTTTCTCAGGTGATGCTAGGTTCATCGAAGCAAAGTGTTCAAGCAAGGCCTCCAAATGGGATGCATCAATGGCTGTTACCATTTTTTTTTCTCAGGTGAAGTGTAACACCAGTTTTTTTTTCCTAATAGAGAAGGGGGCTTAAAAATGTTTCACCAACTTTACATATATTATGCAATCAAAATCCTAAGCAGCAGATGAATAACACAGGAACAGACAAAGAGAACTGAAACTAAATAATTTCAGATAGCATGAGGTCCAAGATATTTTATAAACAAGAATGAAAGTATATTCTTTAAAAAAAAAGACAGACATATAGAATATATAGAACTAGAAACTCACCAGTAAAAATGGGTTCATTAAATATTTCATCTTCCAAGAATTGTCTAAGAATAGTTGAGATCTCAGGACGAGTGCAAGGAGCTTTCTTTCTTACACGACGTATGTCTTCAGTATTTGTCAACTGTTGACGAATTGTACTAAAGAAAAGCAGGAATGCTTGTTAGTAGTTTTTTTAAGAGAGAAAATCTAGCATATTTAAAAGTTTACTACAGGATAACAATCAGGCATGCTTAGTCTGCTATCAACAGTGCCAATGGAACCAGAATAACGTAGTGGCTGTTCTTTTTCTAACTTTTTTGTTTTGATAATTCAATTGTTACAAGTGGGGAACTAGGAATTTGAACCCAGGTTCTCCTTGTAAGGGAGACCAATCAATGCCACTGAGCTACAAGGCAGTGAGACATCCATAAGTTGTTGGTTAACTTTTTTTTTTCTTTGTAAGTTACAGACATATCCAGTAAATCCTTTTTTTTTTACGGGGGGGGTGCGGGGGGGGGGTGAGAATGGAAGATTTGAGCTTAGTGCCCTACTCTTTATAAGGCATGGTCTCTAGCCGATTGTGCTACCCCTCACCTTTTACACCGTACTTATGGGAAAAGGCAGTGCCATCTGAAATGCTCATTGGCTAAAAGTATAAAGAAATTTTTCTTTTATCAAAAGCAAATAGAGCAGAGATATATGTATATATATCAATGTGGCTAGTGTAGGACATACTATTGATATTTTAGTTCAGGAAGCATGGTTTTCTTTGCAAGTAGTGTGAAGATGCTAGGGGTATAATTTTTCTCTATCTAACAAGAGAAGGAGGAATTCCAAATTATTCTCTTTCAAGACACATTCACAACAGAAAAAACAAGCTAAGATAAAGTAGATCATGAGAGAGTGATAGCACTTCAGTGGTGCAGGAAGGAGGGGGAAGGGCTGGCATTAGACAAAATGAAAAGCAAAGATTTAAAGGGAAAGGAAAAATGATGCGCCTCAAATCAGATGATTTCTCCTTTATTTTCTACACTACTTTCCAACATATGAGCTCCCGGCTGACTTCTGTTAACAGAACAATTGAACCATATTCATGAACTAGAATAGAATACACATTTTTTTGTCTCTTCATTTTTTCTAAATTATTTCACTGAAACAGAATACAGCACTATAAACTAAGTAACTTCATAAGAAACTGGAATAAACAGATGAACTACAAATGACGGATAGTATATTCATTAATTTAAACAAAGTAATGGACAAAGAAAATAAAACATACTCTCCATGCAAGACCATCGTATCATCCATAAGAACTTTCCTCTTCAAGGCACTAGATCGGGGCGCAGACCGCAAGCGTTTCATGGGTAATACTTCAGGGGCAGGTGGAGTGGGCTTCATTTTCAAAACTGAAGATCTTCTTCCAACTAAAGCAACAAGATATTCATTTCAGTCATAACCATACACTAACCAAAGCAAATCTTACAAGCCAAATTGAGTTTTAACTACTTTTACTTCCCGGAAAAAAGAGAGGTAAAAGGTCCATCAACTCATCCTAGTCATATTGTCACTACAACATGCATGCATCAATGAAAAGGAATTAGAAAATAACCAATTTGATACCTAAAATGGAAGACAACAAATCATTGTCATCAGGAATGGATTCTGCAGTTTTTTTGGATTGCGTCATGCCAAAAGATTCAACTGAATTTACACTCTGCACTGTCAGAGTGCTTTCAGTGAAACTACGCTTTTGTCCTGAGATGAGGCTAATCCCAGCAGCAGCTCCATCATCCCCAGGTAGGGCTTCTTTGTCTGGTGTAGAATCCACTAGCAAATGATTCTGTTTTGTAGTGAGCCCCTCTACGACAGAGAGCATCTTTTCAGGTGCAGGGAAAGTCAGAAGTCTGGGAGCTATTTAAATTATTCAACTGACTATCACTGGAAACTGCATTGTCCAGATGCTCATCTAACTTCCTGGAATCTGCCTGAATTTCTTCACATAGAGCTGATTCTGAAAACTGATTTTTTTCTAAGACTGCTTCCATAACATCAGTTGCAAGGCACTCTTCACCTAAAACAAGATGAAAACAATTAATCAACAGATACCAGAGCGTGCGCGCACATAGGGATATCCGTGTGTGTCAACGTAGATTTTATACCTTTTGTTTAGATTAGTTACATGATATTATTATTATATGCACAGCCCAACAAATAGAGGTAAGTTACTGAGAATAACAAGGAAAAAAAAAACTAAGCAAATAAAAACTTCAGACACTAAGTTGTGTGAACCACTAAATAAATACCTCCAAGAGATGACATGTCAGGTTGGCTTAGATGGGCGTTGCATGCCCGAAGCACATGCGATTGATTTGATGGCATAAATTCATGAGCAACAGGGTTTGAAGTCTCAGTCTCCTTTGGTTCCTGACAAGCCAGAGCTTCAATGTTTACAACCTCAGGTCTCCCAGGTGATTCCGATGGACAGACCGCATTTGAAACTGATGCTTTGCTTGTTGAGCATGACCTTCCCACATCATTAGCAATTTCAACATCATTGAGAATTTCTGGCCTTGGTGATGCTTGATCATCCTCCAGATAGCCCTCTGATTCTAGTGCACGGATACCACTTGAAAAAGTTCTACGACCAGGATCCTCAAAATCAGAGGTGATATGAGAGCAACTAGGAGATGCTACAGTTTCATCCAATCTAACTCCCACAGGTTCAACACATTCCACCTCAGTTTGATGTACAAAGGGTGTAATAGGTTCATTGTCTATTACAACTCCATTATGTATATCTTCTGCCTTCTCTGGACCATCCGACACACCAATCCTCCCATCTGAACATTCCAAATCTAGATGAATAGGTTCAGTTTGCTCGATGGGATCTGACGAGGGTAAAGAAGTTGAAAGGTGATTATCTGCTAACATGTACCCCATAGTTGCTTCAGTAGGTGGCAGATGTTCCTGTGGCTTCACCTGTTGGATGTCTTGGTCACCCAGATGACAGCCATTCTCAATAGCATCATCATTCTCATTGCGCAAAGACCAATTCACTTTATTTCTATCCCCAGGATGAAGATCTGACTTTCCAGAAGCATTTAATGTGTTATCTCCTGCAACTAATCCTGTTAAAGTATGATCTGATTCCATATGATCATCGCAGGCCAAAGCCTCCTGAACACTGAATAAGTTTGGCTCTTCCAATAATCCAGGAGTGGATGGAGCCTGAGCATACTCAACAATTTCGGGATCTGTGGCTAGACTATCAACCTGTTCACACAAAGGGTAATTATACTGATTAAGTCAGGTAGCAATGAATAAAACGGAGGGAGATAGCATACAGAAGAGGGAGAAAACAACAACAAAAACACAGGAAAACAAAAATTAGTTGGAAATACTTGGGGTATTCATATAAACCTGATTTCCACCGCCATTCATGTGTATGGCTTCTGAAGTTTCTGTTATCACCTCGTTACTTTCATATTTTATCTCAGTTGTCTCTGATTGAACAGGCATCTGAGGATCAGCACTGCAATCAGCAAATGAATAAGATATATCAGGAAATTCAGTGTTCAGGATGATTCCATGGATCAAGCAGCAGATACATCCACAACCGCAGTGGCCTGATAAGTTACAGCCTCTTTATAGTGGCATTATAAAAGTGACAGCAAAACAAATCAACATTTAAAGAAATACAATGAATCTGAACTTAAAAAGTTACAGGCAAACCACCAACTTCATCTGAAACCTTTTGAAAAAGAAAAGGTACATGCCATACATTGCACTAGGGAATTCAAATCACAAAGTAATGCTGAGGGTTAATCATCCAGACGGGTCAATCCGGGAAAAAATGGAAAAATAGCTAAGAGTTGAAGAAATTCACCTAAAAGAGGTATAGCCCAAATGGTATATGTATCATGCAGCAAGCAGTCCACAGAAAAAAATTATTGATACCTTCTTCACTATTTAAACTTTTATTTCTTTTGCTCTTACTATCAACCACTCGTTCAAAAAATTATTAAAATTGTAGTCCAACCAAGATATCATGTACGACAATTGACCACAAAATTGTTTTTTGATCAATTAACAAAACAAGTTACTAAACACATCAAACATAAACTAATCACAAGCAGTAAGATTACCGTCAATCACCAACTAAGGAGACAGTTGCACTTAATATTTGAAGTGTTCAAATGCTTAAAGCTACTATGTGTCCAAGATGAAATTATTATATTTTTCAGCAAAATATGCAACCATGTTGAACTAGTTGATTGAGAGAGCTTCTTCTTTCTTTCTTTTTTCCTTTCCTTTTTGCTAAGTAAAAGAAGAGCAGAATGCAGGAAGTATAAAGGACCCAAAAAATCATAATTTAGAATTTGAAAGGCCCAGAAAATTCTAAAATGAGGAAAAGACAATCTGCTCAACACCACACAATCAAAAATCAATTACGTTGAATGTGCTGTTGAGCACCTCTACATTCAAAAAATGTGTAGAAGAATCAATGGTATGCGCAAAGGGTAGAACTTAAGTACAGTTCCTTGGGTCAAGTACGTTAGGTTCCTAGTTGAATTCAAATTCATTGAATTTAAATATTCTTGGAAAATATAACATTGTTTGTGTTTCATTAGTTAATGCAACCATGTGTTTGAATTCAATTAGGGAACCTAATATACCTAACCTAAAGAATTGTACCTAAGTTTTACCCATACACAAATATGCATGACATAAATGTGTGGACAAGAAAATAGGATTAGACAGGATACAAAATAGTAATGCCTTAAAATAAACAGCTTACTCTGAAACTCCATCATGCCCCGGAGCTACAACCTTGTTCAAGAGCAGCTCCTGTTTGTCAAACGTTTGAGGGAAAAGAAAATAATAAGTGAGACAAATAAGAAAAGAACTAGGTTAGTGAATCCATGCATGAGCTGCAGGAGCATCAGGAAAAGCTCAATACAACACCCAAAAGAATAAGAAAAATAGAGCTCTAGGAGAAACTTAGAAAACCTCCATCATATAAATTTGGATGTTGTTACACCAAAATTACCTCATCAAGGTCCAAACCAATCTGAGAAGTGTCACCATCACCAAACCGCTCTAAAAATAGACCACAAAATGTCACAATCAATTCACTTGTCCATACACAATTAAAAATTGTACAATCATGCAATGACATACGAAAAAACCAAGAAGTACTAACCATCTAATCCAAACTGTGATGTTGAGTAAACCACACCCTCCATGGTATCTTGGAGTGTAATCTGCTCCTTTGTACTGACATGATGATCAACATAATTACTGCACAAAAGTTAAATGTTAGTACACATGAATAAAATCTTTTAACAGAGCATCAATAGAGGAATTTATTATCTATATGCCAGAGCATGATATATAAACAAATCCAATCTCATATTCCATTACAGGAACCTACAAGTTCTCTTTCTCAATATATAAATCCAATAAATAACCAGGCTGTTAAATGAGAAGAACATTTCCACTAAAAATTGGAGCTTTCAAACGGAAACCTAAAAATGAATTCAGCTGTGCCTCAAGAACCATTGTAACATCCGCATCCATCCCGCAAAATTTGCTCATTCTAAATATAATCATGATGTGCAACAAACTAAAATTTTAATTTTTTTTATTTTATATTGAAAATTTATGCATACACCCAATGAGTAGTGAGACCACGACATTACCCTCCATCCATTCTTAAGGGAGGAGGAAGTGCCATTTTTGCGAAAAGCTCATTGGCAAAGGACCACAGATTTAAGTATAAACAAATGCTGAACATTCTGGAACTAACCCCTGAAATATTTCATTATCTGGAAGCTCAAAATCATCAAGATCAAAAGTCTCTGGCAAGGTGATGGAGTGGTATGGTGCAGTAGATTCTTCAGGTGGTAAATCAACTGCTGTGGAGCGAAAAGCTTGCTTTATCTTGAGCAATGCCTCACTGCAATCATCAAAAAGGTAATTCACCTTTCTAGAATATATCCTCACCACACCAAGCAGAAGATGGCTGGACAACCGAAGTGCAATTGGTACTTCAGGAAAAAGAATTGAATCTGCTCAAAGAAAATAAACCATGTAAATTAGGAAAGTGGTCGCGGGGGGGAGGGGGGGGGGTTGTTGTGTGTGGAACATTATCAAAAGCAGGGACAATCAAAGAAGGTGGTAATGTGATTAGTTATTATATCATGTTATCTAAATTCTTCAAAACAGGAGATTCACAATCAAAAACAGAGCTTTCAGAATAATTTCAGCAGATGCAAACATTCCAGTGCAGCAAGAAAATTCTCACATGGCAAAGGAATTCTTCCACCAATTAAATTAATGCAGCTACTCCACAATACAATATTATCACTTCCCATTACCATGGTGATTCACCAACAGTGAAGACAAGTTTTTGGGGACAAAAAAAAAACTCACATCAACAATAAGAAATCCCCTCCACAAGTAATTGAGAACGAGCATGCCCCCCACCTCACCTCCCCCTCCCCCCCCCCCCCCCCCTCTTTCCCAACATTACTTCAAAACCAAAGAGAAGATTCTCAAGGAGAACGACATCAATCTCTCAGAATATATCAAAAGGGTCCAAGCCAAGGAACCTCCCACCTTGAAGCCCAAGGTGATGAATGAACACAAATTTTGGTTGGAGAATGGAAAATCCTGCTAAAAATTTCACACATTGCAGTACTAAAGAATGCTGGAAGTATCATACAAAATGGTGATCAAGTGAAGACTGGCTGACTAAGCAAGCTACAGCAATTCCAATCCCATAGCATTCAAGTATACAATCATGTTGTCTGTCTCAAACCACTCAACTGAACTTTCAATGTCTTAACGAATTTCCAATACATCACCAACAACTAAACATGTAACATGGGACTAAGTCTAGGACAAGCATGTGATGTTGGTGGATGCACATCATTTTTTTTTTTTTTTTCCAAAAAAGGATGTGCATCCACCAACATCACATGAAACCATCATTATCTTTTTCAAAAAATGAAACCAATTTAACAATCATAGAGTCAAATTTGGAAAATATTGCCATGTTCAACAAATAACCAAATAGGTTGAGAGTTCTGTAACTGCAGCCATGAAGCTGTTGGGAAAATTGTTGATGCAGCTTAATGTAGGAGTAGGACAATGACATGAGTGATGATGGTTGTAGCAGTGCAAAACACAAATTCCACTGGTACTTGGACCAAATGGCATCTCCTCCCCCATAAATGTGGGGTGGTAGGTAACATCACAGGTCCAAATCCACGCATGTGTCTAAGCTTTCTTTACCCTTTGAAAAGAGAAAGATCTTATACACATAGCAATTCCATGCTGCTGGTCAAGAGGGAGAGCAGTTGTGTTAGGTGGAGGTGAAAGTGTTCATGGTGGGATGGGATTACAACAGGGCTATTGTGACCAGTTTCTTGATTTCCTCACATTAAAAAAATTCATATGTAATTTCCTCACATTTTTTTTTTCTTTTTTTTGATAAGTATGTAATTTCCTCACATTAAAATCATAGTAGATAAGCTTACTAAGTATTTCCGGAATTTCTTTCAATTGCAGATAACAAAGATGCTTTTCTTGTTTCAGCATGGAGATTTTGAATGAAAGGGACACGATCTTCAAATATTTGAGCTTTCTATGATTGGGAATTGGAATCGGTGGAATTGTTGTGTCATACTTTGTATGCTAATATCCCAAGAGGAGAGGGTATGGATCCCTTGAGCTGGGGGTTGACTGGCAATGGGCAATTTGAGGTCCATTCGTATTGTGAGATTTTCAGAGGTGACACTAGAGTCTGTTTTCCTTGAAAGAGTTTTTGGTGTAATAAAGCTCCTTGGAAGGTGGCCTTTTTTGTATGGACAACTGTGTAAAGTAAAATTTTGACATGTGACAGTCTAATGAAAAGCGGCATTTCATTGGTGTACTGGTGTTGCATGCATAGATGTAATGGAAAGAATCTGGATCATTTGTTATTACATTGTGATGTAGCTCAAGAGTTGTAGTCTTTACTTTTTTCTATGATTGGGGTTCATTGGGTGAGGCTTAAGACTGTTGAGGAGCTATTCTTCGGATGGCCATATTGGTTTGGAAAACATGGCAGCTATCTAGTGTGGAATATGAGCAATTATGTTTAATGTGGAGGCTTTGGAGGGAGAAAAATAATCAGATTTTAATGGGATGTAGAGTTCAGTTTTCAGGAGAAAATATTGGTTTGTGAGATCTCTATTTTAGCGGTCCCATAGCATGGGAATAGAAACAGGCAACCCCTTTAAAATTTTTTTTTTTTTTTGATGACGGAGGAACCATCCTAACAAAGAGCCCTTAGGACTCGCCGCTAGTCCGTAAAACCTCCGGTGGGCGCCAACCCAGCCGCCAGGCTGGTCCCACGAGGTAATCCGATGGCTTCATCGGGGGTTGGGAATACTCCCCGCCTTCCGGCACCCCCTTGGCCACCGACGGCCTAGGCAGTTTAACCCCTTTTCATTTTTATAGATTCACTACTTTCATTTAGATTATACTCTGTCCTATTCTTTAGAAGAGTTTTGTGTACACATCCTGTATACATAAGATTTCTTCTCTTTTTCGATAAATGTATTATTTATCATCACACACACACACACAAAAAAAAAAGATTCTAAGCAAAGGTTTTTATTTAACCTATTACAATTTCCATTTATAATTTACTGCACTATTACAATTCTCATATTAAACCATAAGAAATAAACACACCTCAATTACCATGTGAAAATTATGTTCAAACAACTTAAATAACAGTGCATACGATAAGTATACGTAAGAGGCCTGCTTTTCTTTTTTCTTTTCTTTTTTTGCTAACCAGGGTTTTAGAATGGTTGCAGGGCACTACTAGCTTAGCAGTAATATAGGGCTACTTGACCTGTGATTAATTAAGGATTTGATCACATTATTGTAAATAAATGTATCATTTACATAAACTCCATCATTCATCAGTATTATAACCTTTCCATCTAAAGATTTAAAAACAATCTCAGTAAACTAAGTTATTAATATTAACTGTTAACTACATACTTATCAAAAAGAAAAATTAACCGTTAACTACCTAGATTATGAATCGAATTCTTTGATTTGCTTTACTCCACAGGATCAACTACCTGTTATTCTACCCGCCCCTAAAAGGCATTCATTAATGACATTCAGATATAGGCCACTGAAAAAACAAAACCGGTAAAACGACACTTAAAATCGACAAAAATAAATAACAATGAAACCCACTTCACTCAACCGAAACTTTTGTCAAGTAATTTTTTAACTTTTCCCATAACAACATACAGCTCCGAGTTTTTTTGCTTTTCCCCTCAATTTTTTTAACTTTTTCTCTAATTAAGGCAAATTCTCCACTATTTGACAACAAATTGAAAGCAATAAAGCCCCATTATTTCCATTTTCTTTTACTTTCCTATGCTTTCTCAGGAACCAACATAACTTAATAAAATAAAATAAACATAAGGTGAAAATTAAGACTGACCTACTGAGACTCCAATATCGGTATCGGCCACCTGATTCTTCCGCAGCTTCCGCTCCAAATGCGCTGCTATCCATATCGTCCCGAGTGGGCCTTTCTTGGCCAATATAAATTGAGAATAAAACATTTCCTATATATAGTTCACTGCCCCACTGAAACCCTAGATTTCATGCAATCCCCAAATTCCACTTCAAATACCTCAAAAACAAAACCCTCAAATTTCACAATAAACGCCAAAACCCAGCTACAGTTTTAGCTTCTACACCATGCTTTCACTACCCAGAACACCAAAATCAAACAAAACCCTTCGAATTCAACAAATTCACATAACTTACCATACAAACCCTAGATCATAAAACACAACAATTCCTTCAAATTTACCTCCAAAAACCCGAAATTTCCACTTGTATCCCAACTCTGAACAACTGAAGTTCAAGAAAAACGCCAAAAGCCTTCGAATTGAACAAAGTTCCGTAATTTACCACGCAAACCCTAGATTACAAAGCACAAGAATTCCTCAAAATTCTCCTCCAAAACCCAAACTTTCCCAAACTAGGAGAGCTTAGCTTGAAGAAAAACCCCAAATTGACGAGAAGCACAGAATCCCTAATTAGCTAAGCACGGCACAATTTCGACACAGAGAGGTTCGAAGTTGCAGGAAGGGGTTTCATTTTGGCGAAATTTAGCGACTTGACCAGACCCAAATTTCGGGGACTTGGATAGCTCTGAGAATCGAAGAGACACAGAAATCACCAAAACGAACTTCTCAATTTCAGTTGAGTTATGAGAAAACCCAAAAACGACACCGTTTAAGTGGAGCCTCAGAGGCGTGGGAGAGCAAATTCAGCTGAGCAAATAAACTGAGTCACGGATCGGGCGAGTCGATTCGTTTTGTGAACACACACAGAAACAGACTGAGTTTCGAGGGAGAAAACGAAAAATGTGTGTGAGAGATTTTAGAGAGATTGTAAAGATTTTCGAACTGAGGGAATATTAGAGTGTAGGTAGAGTCTACGGGTGCTTTTGTGGTGGCGGATATTGATTGGTTGTTGAGTGCTTGCTTTTTTGGTTTGAAATGGGATTGGTGTGAAAGTTTGAATAAGATGAGACTTGGTTCATGCTAACAACTTTGTTTCGTGTTCAAACTTGCCTTTGAAGCGTCACGTGCAAGTTTCTTTGTGGAGCAAAAATTGTCTTTGTCATAATTTATTATAATACTTCTCTAAACTACAAATATCAAGTTTGGCAGATACAAGCTCCCTCATATGTGGGTGAGCCCAGGGAGGATAAAGATAATGGGCAATACCCTCTGCGGTGACAGGATGCCTACAGTCGGCGAAACGCAACGTCAATGACCCGAAGACTGGGCGCTGAAGCACCTAAGAAAAAATTGGATTTATCAAAAAAAAAAGTTTGG
This sequence comes from Fagus sylvatica, assembly GCA_907173295.1. Classification (NCBI taxonomy): domain Eukaryota; kingdom Viridiplantae; phylum Streptophyta; class Magnoliopsida; order Fagales; family Fagaceae; genus Fagus; species Fagus sylvatica. The sequence goes on from OU015770.1 coordinate 35,684,203, forward strand.
CAGATACAATTCAAAATTTCAAACTCCTCTCTTACTTATTTTCTAGATCTGGCAGGCGCTTGTGATGTGATTCATTACACTAGACCAAACTCCATCATCGTCCAAATGTCTCCCATACCAAGCATTATAGGATTTAAGTTGATGGAGACAATCACCACGTCTCAGTATCTCTTTGTTCTGGTTAGCGTTACAAAGGACAATATCAGTTTTGGAACTGAATATCTTTTATCTTTTAATTATTTTTGTATCATCTTTGTATATTTTGTCTATTTTGCATTCATCAATAAAGTGATAACTTTCTATCAAAAAAGTTTGGTGGATAGAATTCAAAATTTTAAAAACCTTTCTATTTATTTTCTAGATCTATGTTTTAAGAGTTAAAATTTAAAAATACTAAGAGTAAATTACATTTTATTTCGTCTAATTATGGTGTAGTTGCAGTAATTTCTTCACTACAAATTAAACAAAACAATGTTACTATATAAGTATTGGTAAAAATCACTTTGTCCCTAATGTTAAGATATATAAAAAATTTATAAATAAATTAATTAAAAACTGACATTTTCATTAAATTTGATGGAAATTCTAGAGAGTAGTAAAGTGATTATGACTAATTGCTTATGAATAATAGTTAAGTGGAAACATTGCGCAATTTTGAAGTTGAGGGGACATTAATGATTAAAAGGGAAAAATATAATTAACCTTAATATTGAAATGTTTAATTATCAGTTTACTCGATTTATAAAGTTTTGTCAAGAGCTTTGTAGTTTAATTGGTTGGTAACTCTTGGTATTCTCCAATAAAGACATCTACAATTCAAATCCCTCCTCCCCAACTATTTAATTATTATAAAAAAAAAATATCATAAAACTTTTTACAGTCATTTAAAATATTTAGGTTTGAATATAGCCCACAACAAAAAGAAATTTATTAGTGTTTTGGTCTAATTGTAAAAAACAATAATCATTGAGCGAATGTCATAGATTTCAAATAATATTATACCTATAAAAAAAAAATACTCTAGCAAAAGATTTACTAAATCATACACACTTTGAGATAATTACTTATATTTTTCTTGATATTTGTATATATATAGTTAGGATTTGTTTTTAAATAATACAAAAATAAAACAATAAAGCAGTAAGTATACTATTATTTATGCGTTTAAAATACTCAACAGAAAAATCCAAAATTCAGTACATTAGAATTAAATAATTTCTTGATCGGTTTAGTCCTAAATCTTAAATGAAAGTAATCAATGCTCTAATCGATCACATAATTTGATAATTGATGACATAATTTGCTCTAATCGATCACATAATTTGATAATTGATGACATAATTTGCTTTTTTATCTTCTATCAATGCAAGTATATTTACACATTTTATGACAAACAATTTAGAAGCTGTCAGTTTGAATTACATAACTACAGTAATAAATGAACTTTTTATTAATGTAAAATATTTGGCTTTATCATTTTCAATCAATGCAATATGGAATTACATACCCAAGTATGGCATTCCATTTGCTAGTTCAAATGCAGTTTGGACATTTGGTGCAAAAAGAGAGAAAGGAGGTGGATCCCACCATCCCACTTAATTAGAGAACACGTGTTTATTTTTTTTATTGGTTGCTAAGTCTCTGGCCACACATCTTATCCCACGTGTGCTGCTGACGGCGGAGATAAAGAAAAAATGGACACGTAAAGCCCAAATATTTACACACATAACACTCAAAAAGCCAGGTGGAGACAAAAAATTGTCATGATGTATCATATGCCAATGACTCTCTATTTGGCAATCAGATTAGACCCCTAGGTTATATCAAAAAATAAAAAATAAATAAAATGGGTGGGTTGTGTTTTTTTCATTTACAATCTCAATTTTCCTTTTCTTTTTTTTTTTCTTCTTTTTAATGATAAAAAAAAGGTTTGAAGTGGCGAGCAGAGTGGCTTCCATATTGCATGTGACATAGTAGTATCCTACCCTCTAGATATAAGACGGAATTCAGTGAGTCATAACTATTTTTTCAAACCCACGAAAGCATTAGGACACGTTTGATGCACTGTAATGGTTATTACTCTGTAATAGGAATCAGTATTACAAGGAATTAAAAAAAACTGTAATGTAATAACTATTATCATTTAATCTGTTTGGTGACAACACATAAATAGAACCCTGAATCTATATTCTATATTTTACTACAACATGATTAATATACGAGTATTCATAATTTTAAAACATTTTGTAGACTTGGATATTTTGAATGTTATATATATATATATATATATATATATATATATATATATAGAGAGAGAGAGAGAGAGAGAGAGAGAGAGAGAGAGAGAGAGAGAGAGAGAGAGAGATTTAAAAAAAAAAAAAGCTTTAGTCAATTATGGTTTTTGGAATTTTTTAACTTTGGAAATTTTTGAGTTATTTACGTGATTTAAGGAATAGGTATTACAGTCATTTTAATAAAGAATAACTATTCCTCATTTTAAAAAATAGACATTCCTAAGGAATAACTATTCCCTATAAAAAAAAACGTAACTAAACAATTGAATAGTTACTACTTAGGAATAGCTATTACATTACAAGACTTATTACAATGTACCAAACGTGTCATTAGTGGGCAATGCGCGGGGGTGTAAGGTTTATTCCTTAACGCTTCTCATTCCAGGATAGAACTTGGGACCTCCACTTTCAAACCACTTAGGAGTACGCACATTAATCACTAGACCACCATCCTCAATAGTAAAGAGTTTCCTTTTCAGCTCCACTACACAACTTATTAAAATTCTTATTCAATCATAACATAAATGATATTCACACACATGGATCAAGTTCATGTGTACTTTATTTAGAAAAAAATGTTGACTTTTGTTTTGTTGGATAAATATACTTTATTGAAGCACAAAACTAGAGAACAACAACAGGGGAGCTCTCCCTATCAACTAAAACTTCCATCACAAAAGAGGAAATATTAGAGATGGAGATAGTTTTGTAGGGATTACACAAAAGAGCCCATTTTGCAATAACATGAGCAGCAAAATTGAGTTCTCTATAAATATAAGAGAGACTTGAAGTGAAGTGGTGATTTAAAAGGTGTAAAAAAATCCATTTTGACAATCTACCTTAGGCTCTATGAGTAGCCTTGCAAATAGACTTGAAATTCTTCGGAGTCTATAAGAACACATAACATGTGCGCGGTAAAATAAACTAAGTCACGGATCAAACAAGTTGATTTGATTTGTGAATAAATAGAGACTGATTTTCAAGTGAGAGAACGAAAAATGTGTGTGAGAGGATTTAGAAAGAGTGAGATTGTAAAGATTTTTCGAAACAGGGGGATGTTAGAGTGTGGGTGGGGTGTACGGGTACTTTTGTGGTGGCAGAGATTGATCAAGTGTTGAGTACTACTTGCTTTTATGGTTAGGGTTTGTGTCTAAATCAAAGTAGTTGTGAGGTTTGAAATGAGATGGTGTGAAAGTTTGAATAAGATGAGATTTTCTCCATGGTAGGAGCATTTCCAATGGATTAGCCAAATTTTTGCTTAAGACACTACTCTATAAATATGATGATGGAGGCACCAATCGATGCGAGTGCAACAGTAAGTGGAGGAAGCATCGTGCTCCTTGCTTCAGCATGAGGCAAAGAAGAGGCTTGTTTTAGTGTGTGTGTGTGTGTAAGAGAGAGAGAGAGAGGGAAGAGTATGCATAGATTGGAAGACCCAAAATTTTCTCCTTATGGTGTAGTTGCAATATCTTCTAAACTACATACTAAACAATTAATGTTCCTATTTATTTAACCATTAGATTGGAAGACCCAAAATTTTGGTGTGACTTGCACAAAGGAATAAAACAAGAAGGATTAAGCTTAACCTTGCCTCAAGATGAGATATCTGAGATTGTGTGGGACTATAAAACAGTAAAACACTTGGGAGTTTGGAACCGTCGGCTTGTCCAATGATGAAAACAAAAGACTAAAGTCAATTTTTGGCCCTTTAACTTTAGATGTGTTTTCATTTTAGCCCCCTAACTTTGAAAGTTTTTATTTAAGCCCTTTACATTTGAGTTGTTTTCAAAATGGTATTTCCGTCAACATCTGTTAAGTACCACGTAAGCGATCCTAATAAGTATTTTTAATATTATTTAATTCAATTCTAACATTTTTTCTAATTAAAAAAAATAATGAAATACATTGTTTTTGAATAATAATAATAAAAAAAATTATGAAAAATAAAACAAAATCTTAAACTCAAAGCCAAAAAAAAATCCCAACAGTAGGAACATTCCATACATAGCAGCAGCAAGAACACATCTAGCAAAACCCATAGCAAAAAAATTCTCAAATCAAAACCTATCAACCTCAACACAACAATGTTCTTGCCCAAAGCAAATTTTTGAGACGGGCTTGTCACTGGTGAAGGACTTCAAAGATATCAACTCCAAAAAACATAGGAGTTTGGTCACTAGCACCGCCTGATTTTTTTTGTTCTTATAACATGTTTTTGTACTATTTGTTCTCTGGTTTTGTTTTTGTCCCTGTGGGGTATCTGCATGTTTTGTGCACCTGGCTTTTTGCCTTAGTTTTGTGTTTTGGGGGCTTTTATGCTCTTCTCGAGTCTCCACCCTGATGACCATTGGTCTTACCTGTACACTTTCTTTCATTTAAATTGTAATACCCGAAAATTCTATTATATAAACCCTGGGAATAATTAAATGCTTACTCTCTCCTCTCACAGAAGTCATGGGTCCACTAATTAAATTCATGGTGGGACTCACCACCTCTGTGAGAGGAGGGAGTACGCATTTAATGTACTATCACCCTCTATTTGAGTCATTTGCAAACTAATCCCCTAGGGTTTCAATTTTACAATATAACCACTTGAGGTTTTTTAAAAAAAAAAAAACAATTTGTTAGAGACTTGGGTTTATAATGCCAATTGGCCATTTGAACAACTGCACTGGAGTTAAAGAACAAACTGAAACCCATAGCTCAGCATGGGTTTGCTATATTTGGGTTTCCTTTTTTCAAAGAACAAACCCTAAACCCAAACTACTATAGATGGGTTTTGCACTGATGCCGGCTTGCTTGAGTGGCTCTGAAGAATGAAGAGCACTTGTGAACAGTCATCAACGAAGCCTGAGAGAGGTTTTCCGATTTTGAGTAATGGACCCATGACCCATGTGTTGCGGCTTGGGTGTAGCTTGAACAAGATTTGAGAAACAATTAGATATTTAAATCTTTGTTAAAGTACAGAGAGAGAGAAAGAGATCTGTTTTTTTCTTTTTTATAATTATTTTTATTAAAAGAGCAGAGTTGAAAATGAAAAAAAAAAGGGTTAAATATTCTATTGGTCCTTAACGTTTACCCAAGTTGCACGTTTGGTCCCTAACGTTTAAAATGTGCAGAAATGGTCCCTAACGTTTCAAAATCGTGTACCGTTAGTCCTTCCGTTAGTCTCCGTTAACTTTGTGTATATGTGGCTAACGGATTGATGACGTGTCAAATTTTTAATTGAAGTGTATTTTTTATTCATTTACAATTAGGATATGACATGGTATTACCCTTTTAAAATCAAATAAAACCCACCCAACCCAAAAAATCAACACAACCCGATTCTGTTTAAAAAAAAAAAAAACCACAATTACCCTAAATTAATTAAACCCAATTAAATCCTAATTTGGTCTCTTCTCCCTCTTCCTCTCTCTCATCTCCCTCCCACCGTATTTGAACCACCATCAAAGAAAACCACAGAACTATCAAGGTTATCTCCCATGGAGAGAGAGACACAAGCACAAAGCAAGAGGCCACAACTTACAAACCCACGCAATCATAATTCATAACTCTTAACCAACCACCTCATATATAAACCTCGATACCTGGCATATCATTCTGGCAGTTTCTTCAAATCAAATTTTCGTCTTGATTGCTACTCTTTATTTTAGCCTTAGGATATTTTTTCCTCCCTTGCCAATACCCAAGAACTCGCAAATTTAGAGTTTTGATTTAAGATAAAATTTAACGCCTTCATGAATACAAGCACAAGAATATCCAGGATTTTGTATTAAGCTAAAATTCCATCAAAGCATATCATGTAGCAATTTAGGTAATGAATATCACCTTGGTTGATCAATTAAAAAAACACAACAAATCCAAATTACAACAAATAATAAACAAAGTTTCACATAAATATCTTCAAAGTCAGTAATAGGACTTATTTTAGTTATTGGGAGATAGCCTTTGTATTTCTGTGATTTTCTTTGATGGTGGTTCTGTTACCTATGGGGGTGGGAGAGAGAGGAAGAGGGAGAAGAGACCAAATTAGGGTTTAATTGGGTTTAATTTTAATTTTTTTTTAACAAGCGATAGAATTGGGTTTAATTAAATTAGAGTAATTGGGGTTTTTTTTTTTTAAAAAATCGGGTTGGGTGGGTTTTATTTGATTTTAAACGGGTATGTTATGTCATATTCTAACGGTAAATGAAAAAAAAATGCCACCTCAATTAAAAAATGGAGTCATCAATTTGTTAGCCACGTATACACAAAGTTAACGGAAACTAACGGAAGTACCAATGGTGCATGATTTTGAAACGTTAGGGACCATTTTTGCTCATTTTAAACGTTAGGGACCAAACATACAACTTGGGTAAACGTTAGAGACCAACAGTATATTTAACCCAAATAAAAAAGAAAAGAAAAGAAAAGTTAAGTTGAGTTGAGCTGAAAAAAGAAATTATATTTTTAATTAAAAAATGTTAGAATTGAATTAAATAATATTAAAAATGCTGATTAGGATCGCTTACGTGGCACTTAATGGAAATTGAGTAATAGAGTTGGATGGAAATACCATTTTGAAAACAACTTAAACGTAGAGGGCTCGAATGAAAATTTTTAAAATTAGGGGGTCAAAATGAAAAAACCTCCTAAATTAAGGGGTCAAAAGTAAACTTTAGCAAAACCAAAACAAACACGGTGAATGAATAGTATTTATGGAATTAGAGAGGTTATTTTGAATCTTTGAAATTTAACATAATGGAAAATTAAGTTGGCTGTGCTAGGCCTAGGACGTAGGAGGTACTCTTGAGTCTTGAAATGGTTATGGGGCATCCAATTCCTCCCATTCATTATACATGAGAGCTATTTGAGTGACTAGATGGTTAAATTCATTACGCACTTAAACCCTTCTTCAATACCTACCTTCTCATTAATGAATTATTTCCTGTTATTTAATTGAAATGATAGCTTTCTTATTTATTGAATAGAGTCAAACAATACAAAACGATTAATGCAAATTGGGTGGTCCTGTAACCACACTTTACTGATCTCAGTAACCAAACCTTGAGTAGCTTTATTACAAACACTTTTAGTAAAAGAAAACTGAAGAAATTGGAAAGCAGATTTCCATTGGAAGATGTCATATACCAAAACTCCAGCAGGTGCTAAACAAGGTCCAATTTGTACTTCCAAACAACGCAACCGGATATCAAAAGAAAAACGAAGAGCTTGCAAAATTAAATTGGCGTTATCTTGAAGAACCTCATTACTTTTCCGAACTGCCAAAATCATAGCAATCATATGAATCAGTATTCTCACACCGAGCTACTCCGACCCGATCTTATGACTCTTATCTCGACCAGCCAAATTCATTTTTTACATATGTCATTAATTGTAACAATGGACTCATTCCACAGTAAGACATTCCTCACATTCCACAACTCCCAAGTCGTAGTGAAAAAAATTTCAAATGAGGGATGACTCAAATCTTGAATGCAACAAGATAGCAATTCACAAAATGACATTCCAGTATTGTATCAAGATGGAAAAGAAACAGAACTTGCTTGCCAAACACGTTGAGCAAATTCGCATTGCCAAACCACCTGATCTACACCACCTACATGAATATGTTTGAGAAACACCTGGACCAAACAAATTTGTTTGGGTAGGCAATACATATTTTCGCAAGCTTTCCATAAGAATATCCTCACCTTCGGCTGTACATGGGCTGACCAGACTGTATTCCAAATATTATTACTCAGTTGGCCCGAGGAAGAAGAAGAAGAAGCAAGGTCTTGGCATTGTTGAGTCTTAGAAAATGGCAAGCGCTTGTTACTGTGAACTCTCCTTGCTTTGAACCAGTCTATATCCGAATATCCTTCAGCCTTGTACCACTCAAAGGTCTACCGTCTACATCTCTAGCCTCTAGGAAGAAAAATGTGCTTTAGCAGAGAAGTCTTCCAGCACATTGTCTCCCTATCCACCGTCGCATTTTCATCCAATTCACTAACATTAACATGGCTAATAACCCGATAAGAAGTCGAGCATGGCAACCGAGGGTCCTTCAATATTTTAATATTTTCTCCTCTTCCCACTCCAAATAAAAGAAGCATTTCCTAAACAAAAATAAATCACCAAACTCAATTCCTCTCTCTTTTAGGCTGGATCAATTTTTGTTTACTAATCCAGTGCATCTTCCTCTCCTTGACGTTGACTCCACCAAAATCTAGTTTCCATTGAACCAGGGGCGGAGCCAAAAAATTTATTCAGTGGGGTCATTCAACCATATAGAATTAAATCAATGAACACCCCACCAATGTTGTTTTTCTGAAATTTATAACTAAGAGGTTGATAATGACCTCTTTGCATATATGTTCTTCTAATTTCATCTTAATCATTAGGATGATACGATGATACTCTGATTTTTTTTTCTTGTAATCTTAGATCAATGGGAAGAGTTTTTAAGTTAATACGATTTTGCATGGAAGAATGATGACTAACAATAACACAAATTTCTTAGATAGGAAATAAATCTTGTGACACGATTGATTTTTTTTTTTTAAGAACTTTATCCATGGTATTAGTGGCTTTATTGGCTTAACTAGATATAAATTTAAAATAACAACTAATTAGATGCATTTATTTCTTTTTGTTACAATTTGGAGCCTAAAGTGAATTTTAAATGTGACATTTTTTACTTTTTTGTTATAAATAGAGGGTTTTTTTTTTTTGCAATATTGTATTATAAAGGGAAAAAAAGAGAGGGAGAGAAAAAAAAAGAAGAATGGGAAAAAGATAGTGAGTGAAAAACGAGAAGAATAGAGAAATTAGTTGCTTTACTTTTGGGTTAGTGTGGTTAGTTGTGAATGCGTATTAGGTATAGTTACTCATGTGCAGTATATTAGGTTTCTCAATTAAATTTAAACACATAACTTTAGTAATATTGACTCTCTCAAATACACGTAGGTAAAAAGAAAAAATTAGTGGAGTCAATGATCAATTCACCAATAGGTTTTTTTTTTAACCTATGTAAAAAAATTTATTATCATTCCCGTGGGGTCAATTGACCCAATGACTTACACCTATCCCCACCCGTGCATTGAACAAATATCAGCACGTAACCCAACTGGAAATTTAAAAAAGCTCATAGTGTATGTTGGTATCGCCTATATCACAGTTTTTATCAACACCTCTCTACTAACTTGTGATAATAATTTTTCTTTCCACCCATGAAGTCTACTCCAGACTCTGAAAGAAATTGAATTGGGAGTGTTTGAGATGGGACTACCAAGACAAGAAAGGCCTTAATTTGAAATGTTAACATTCATGAGAGATCAGAATTTATTCCTAAAACCTGGCAATAACAAGCACAATCACACACAAGAACACAAAGGAAAAACCCTTTCTCCTTGAAGGGAAAAAACCACGGGACAAACTAATAAATCCACTATTATAATACGATGTTCTTCTCATGAAAAAAGAAAGACAACAAACTTGTTGAAATAGCAAACTAGACTTGCTTGCTTATGAAATTAAGACTGAAAGAGGTAAATGGTGATTGGATTTTAGTTGGAAGAACTTTAACTGGTTCAGTTTCATGGGAGGGATTTTGTTGATAAAGTGAGTAAGCTTTGACTTTGAACAGCTCTTCCTGTATGTTGTAATCTTTGGACTCGGGAACTTTATCATTCTGAGAAAAAAAGATCTTTGTGCGAGGCTTCCAAACACGAGTGGGTTTTGGGCCTTGGTTATGCACTCCAGGCTTGGGCCGAAGATGCATAGTTTGAGTCCTAAATGATTGAGAAACCTTCGTCAGCTGGGTTCAAGGAACGGGCTTGTCAATAGCTAGCAACTGGCTGGCTGTAGCCTGTTGGGCTATGGCAAGACGAAAATTTCTTAGTTCTCTTTTCTTTTCCTACATTACTTGAGCATCCAAGACTAAAAGTGTATGTTCTATACACGTTAGACAAAAGAATTTCTAGGCTTTCTATAATGATTATATCTCTTACTAACTTATGTGAAGGTAATTGACTCCTTTGAAAGCTATAAAATAAATTGTACTGCTTTTAAAATTTTATTTGTCATTATTAAAAATGGACTCTGGGATGCTACAAACTTAGTCAAGGTCAGTTTCCACTTGATCTTTGGTGCCATAGCCTCTTATTTCTATCAAGACTCTAATGGAAAGGTACATTATCTGAAATCACTCTAGGAATCACAAATTAATGTAAAGATTCTGAAATTCTGCTGAATTGAGGACCTAAACTTTGATTGTTGTATTACTAATTGTAATGGTTGTTTTATGGGAGATAGGCAGATTTTTCAGGTACATTGGCAACAGCACACAATCATTATCATTTAACTCTTTGTTTGATAGTGTTCTTTTCAATTTTGCTTCAGGTGATAAGAAGCTGGTAGCCAACGGGGAACGAGTGTCTCCGTGGATAATGTGTCATGGCTTAGCGCTGAGCTGAGCCGCTGATTGTCAATGTCACCAAAGATTCAACCCCCAATTTCACTTGATAGTCCCATGTGGGATAAGGAACCACTCAATGAGTTAATTTTCAGAAGTTTTTCCAGCTTAAAATCCATCACCATCCCCATCCCAATGTTGGAGTTTGGGAAAGGACAATTATAGGCTCTTCACTGAAACTAAATTAGTTGACAGATTGTTAGCCAAAGAAATTAGTTGATGGGTTCAATGCAGTATGTCTAAATTAATTTCAGTGGTAAGTTTATTTGCCAAGGAGACACTCTTGAATCTTTTCAAGTTATTGAATGAAATTATTTGAAGCATATTTTCTTATTTGGAGAACAATCATACAGCAGCTATTAGCATGGATGCACTGGATAACTTTTGCTGATGACCTGATTTGCTTACATGCTTCAAATATAAAAAATAAAACAAAAGCACATCTTTCTCATGTTTAATCCTTCATCCTCCACTTTGTCTTCTTCCATGTAAAGGACGAAACTGGTATTTGCAAAGAAACCAAAGTATTCCTCACCAAAAAATGAATCTGGCCTCTTATTTCTTAATTAATCGACGGTTTCCAAGTCTAATGCGGCTTCTCTCATGATGTTTTTGGCAGTGACGGTGGAACCTTCGGCAATATCTCTGATGACACGAGTGGCTCCTTAGTTGAAAGGTGAGTTTGGGTTTTAATTTTGTAGGTTTTAATTATCTGATTTATTAGTGTGAACAAGGTATTAATGAGGGTGTGATTGTGTATATTAATTCTATTCATTAAGACTAAATTCGATCCGGACGTGATGTAAAACAAGGGTTTTATACCCTCCAATAACGACTCGCCACGTCACCTTATTTCACACATCAAAATGTCCTCAACCACATACAAACATTGGTTTAAAAATTTGAGAGCAACCGATGTTGAGAGAGATCCCTGATCTAAGCAACGATAGTGGCGGATCTTGAGAGAGATTAGCTTAAATACAAATTTTCGGCTTTTATTTTTTTTTGGGGGGTTAATTAAATTATTAGTTCTTAACGTTTACATAGATTGCATGTTTGGTCCCTAATATTTGAAACGCGTGTAAGGTCTTTAATGTTACAAAATCGTGCACTATTGGTCCCTATAGTGATTTTTAATCTCTAATTGTCAAAAAGTGAGCGCAATTGGTCCCTAAAATTTCAAAAAGTGAACGATATTGGTCCTTGAAGCGCATATTTTTAGTCCTTAAATTTTAAAAATGAGCGCTATTGGTCCCTAGGGATCAACGGTACACATTTTTGAAATGTTAGGGATCAATTGCGCTTATTTTAAACATTAGGGACCAAACATGCACTTTCTAAGAACCAACAAAATGAAATTATGGGTCCCCAAATGTTTATAACAAAATGATGATAAATAAAAAAAATCAAAATTCATTCACCAAAAAATATTGACCGACTCTGACAAAAAATTCTGGGTCTCAATTAAGCAATATTCATTGCATCCATATCCTTTAAAAATGAATGAAAAAAAAGAAAAAAGAAAAGAGAGAGAGAGAGAGAAACGAGACAATTTCACAATATTCAAATGAAATATCGGGTTGTAGTCCTGGCCAAGCACCACATTTAAAGAAGTTATTCTGACATAAGTGATATATGCCAGTTAGACCTAGCAACGGGTCGGGTCAATCGGGTTTGGGTTCGACTCATACGGGTTTGGGTCAAATGAGTTCGGGTCAAAAAACGGGTCGTCCTAAATGGGTTGCACAACCTATGACCCTTACTCGGTCTTTTAAGGGTCGGGACAAAACCGGGTTGACCCGTATTTTTACACATGAAAAAATATATATATAAAAAATGAAAATAAACTTGATCCTATAGTCCAAAATTATCATTTAGTTTTCTTTGTCTTCCTTTCAATACAAATAAGAGAACACATAAACAAAAACACTCACAAATAAAAGAATATGGGAAAAAAAAATAGTAGATGTCATAGACCATATCAAATTATCAACCTCTTTAGATGTACTTTTTTTTTTTGCTAATTGAACCTCCTTAGATGTATTAGTTGAATGAAAATTATGAAATTAAATTAAATTACCTATCAAGATGACAATATATATAAAGTTTCACGAATAAAACATAATATGTTTGGTAAAAAAAAACTAAATAAATTAATATGAATTGGACCTCAATCTACTCGAAGTTGGTAGTAGTTCTAGCAATGAAAATATTTATACTTGAAAATTGCACCTCAAGCTGGTGAGTAATTTCATTAATATTTTCATTTATAATACAAAGTTTTAATATAACTTTAGTATACAATGTAAATGGGTCAATAAATATTTAAAAGTTAATAAATATGGCTATTCTATTAATGGATTATAAATTATCTTCAAATCCATTTAATTAACTTTAAGTGCAAATCAAAGTTTCTACACTTTTTGGCAAAAGACAAGATTGATACTAAGAATTTTACCTCAAATTCTAAAAATTGATTCAGAAAGTAAACGCAGTTATAATAATACTCAAAAGAGCGTGTGCCATTAAAATATTAAATAAAACTAAGAAAATAGATTGCAATTCTCTTTCTACCAAGAAAGAACATCCAATTTTTTGTGTTGATTTGGTTAAGTCTAGCCTATTTCAAATACAAATTTAATTTAAGAATTGTTTTTTTAATTGACATTATGTGAACTTTTATAATAGTCAAATTCCAAATCATTCAAAAAAAAAAAAAACTCTCATAATACTTTAATTCCTAACATAATAATATAGACTCCGAAAAAAAAAAAAAAATCCTTTGAAAAACGGGTCGACCCATGTGACCCGCGGGTTGACCCAACCCGACCTATCATTTTACGGGTCGGGTACGGGTTGATACCATCTTTGTTCCCGGGTCGAAAAACCCCTACCCATACCCATATTTTTCCTTCGGGTTCGGGTCGAAAAATGGGCCCGGGTCAGATTTTGCCAGGTCTATCTGCCAGTGCCAGTAAAGAATAAAAATATAGGAAATAAAAAATGACTTAAAATGTCAAACATTGAACATTTGAACATTAAAAAATGACTAATGAACATTTGGAAAAAAAAAAAGACTAAAAACATTAGAAAAAAATCATAGTTGTTAAACTCAGATTTGATGTTATCCCGATCTAAGAGTTGGGTCATTATTTTAACTAGTGAGTCACTGATTGAACCATAGGATCAAATCAAAAAAAGAAAAAAAAAATACATATATAAAAATAAGTTTGAGAAATCATCAAATAAATAAATAAATTAACATTTAAAAAGTTGTAGACAGTACAAAAAATTTATGATTTAATAATACTTTTAGTTTGTTACATTACATTGATAATTTGTTATACTAAATTGAAGAATAAATTTTTAAATTGCAACAACTAAAAAATTTTGAATTAAAAAACTAAAAGTAAATGCACATTAAAATTTGAAACAATAAGGAAGTAACAAATAGAGTTAAACAATATGGTTCACACTTCACACTACAAGACAAAAAAGTTTAGACTCAAATACATTGTGCACCCTCTCAATTTGTCTAGTTTTGATTTTGTTTCATTTGGATTTTGGTCATCCCGTCCAAAAAATGTTACTCCCTTACCGTTAAGTGCCAGTTATACCTATCATATGTATTAGTTGTGCCAATCTGCTCATGCCACGTGTTAAGTGTATTATAAAAATAAAAATAAAAAATAAACTAAAAATTCTTTAAAATATAAAAATAAAATAAAATAATAATTTAATTTAAAAAAAAAAAATAAAAATAAAATAAAAATTTAATTTAAAAACAAAAAATAAAAAAGGGAATTTTTTTAAAAATAAAAGGAAAAAAAATCACTGCAACAACAAAATTGAAAAATGTATAAACCAACCACACAAATTCAATCAAAGTACAAGCTAGCAAAACCAATGAAATCCCCATAACATAATGAATCACCCACCAAATCTCCAAACCCAATCATTCAAAACCTTTGAAAAACCTAAATCTCCAAACTCAAACCTACCAAATTTGAAAAACCCAAATGCTCAATCATCAAATATATTCATTTTTCAATTCCATCACCAAATAAACCAATAAAATCTAACTTTTAAAAAATAATACCATTTCTTGCTTAATTGAATCACAACATAAAGAAAATTTACCACATGCAGCTTCAGCGATATTTAAGTGTAGCCACCCATGGTGAAGGTCTCGAAGGTAATGAATTTTCTGACCCCCATGCCTTTCACCAGTGAGTACCCATTTTCCAATCCGAGTTGGTGATGAAGATGAAGGAGAAGTTGGTAACGAGGAAGACGTCGTCAAGGGTTTCAGAATTTAGAGGGAAGTCCATGTGGTTTTCGATTGTGCCCATCAACATCCGCTCCTAGTCTAGGGTTATTCTTCACAACCAATCAAGCAAATGGCGATGGCTGCATTCAAACGCGAAGGGAGGCATTTTTCCCCTCTGATCTCTCCCCAACCAATCATGACCCTCCAATCCTCTCTCAGCTTAGAGTACGATCTCCACAACTCCTCTCTCTCTCTCTCTATGATTTCATGACTTTGCTTCACATTTCATGATGCTTTCTTTATGTTTTATTTGGTTATTGAGAAACGACATAGAAAAAATGAAACGTTATGGCAAATGAACTGTTCTAGGTTTTGATTGATTTCAGACTTTTGCTTAATCCAGTTCCAAAATAATGAAACACCTGAAAGATTTGGAAGATTCATTCATTTCTTTGTGTCTCTGTGTGTGTTATTGTGTACACATCATTGATGTTTCCGATCTGTTTGGCTGCTGAGAAAACACTAGAACATGGCACTACAAGAAAATAACGAATATGTTGTTCTTTTTAGAAAAAATTGTTTCCAAATGCTGGTCAATAGCTGGCGACGAAATGAATTTAGAAACTAAAAATAGCTGAACTTTGTTAATTTTAATATTTTAAAGAAATTTTATTTTTATATTTATATTTATATTTATTTTTTATTTTTTACAATACACTTGATATGTGGTATGAACTGATTGGCCCAATGAACACACATGACAAGCATAGTTGGCACTTAACGGTGAGGGAGTAACACTTTTTGGATGGGAGGGCCAAAATCCATACGAAGCCAAACCTCAAGATAGTGGATCAAAATTTTCAAATATCAGGGAAGAAAATCAAAACTTGACCAAACTTAAAGGGTGTATAATGCATTTTAGTAAAAAAAAAAAAAAAAAAAAAAAAAAAGAAAAAAAAAAAAAAGAAGCTAAAAGTCACGGTATGTGTTTCTGATTGTTTCACAAACACGTAACATAGGTATAGGGATAAGACATTACTGAGTTCATATTTTGAGTTCTTTTAGGTTTATAATTAGTTGAAAATTACCAAATTGCTCAATTTTAAATAACATAAAAGTAGAAAAGTTGACTTATAAAAAGTAATTTTCTTAAGAATTATAAAATCCGATTGTGTGGAAACAATCAGTTTAGGTTGCACAAAACCCATTGATTGTTATTGGATTTTCCTTATTCAATAGCATAAATAGTCTAATTAAACACTCGGACTACTTTGGGTATAAATTCACCAAGTTATTTAATGCATATGAAAGAAATGACTAATAGAAGGTTGTTAAGTACTTATTCAAATTTTAAAATGACTCATTTATTCTGTTTCATTAATTTGCAAGTGGCACATTGATATATATTGGAGGACTTTCACACCATATCTTTATTGAATTACATTGATAAAAGAAGAAGAAGAAGAGATTCTTAGACCACGTGCTAACTCATTCGCATACCTTCGCACTGTAGTAACATCCAATTTCCCGTTCTTTATGTTGAAGACAAACTTTTTGTACCTAATGAAATCTTGCGGAATAAACCTGATCTCTTGCGGCTCTCCACCGAGTTTGATAAACACTTGATGAGCGCATTTGGTTTCGGCATAACGTTTCGTAAAGTAACTCGCGGGAATAGAACTTGTCTCGCCAGCTTTCAGCGTCTTGTCAAAATCGAACTCAATATCTTCGTTGGTGGTACCATCAGTGCCGGCAAAATTCTTTATACGAGAAATGAATGAATCCCAACTTTCACCGAATTTCCCGAATGACATGGCCTGAAAAATGAGCATGATCATGAGAGAGAGAGACCCACATCCACATGCAATCAAGAGCGTCGGGTACGTGTTCAACACACCCACATTCTGCACTACAACCCACCAGCTCGCCAAATACACACCAATAATACTCTTCGCCTCCTCGGCCACCACCGGTTTCAACCAGTCCGCCATCTCGCATTTGAAACTCAGATTCTCAACATGCAAAGGCCTCGAAACCGATATGATGAATTGCTCGGCCGGGTTTCTTAGAGCAGGCAAAAGCAGTGAGGATTGCTGAATCGGTGGTACTGGACACCTTTTTCTGCCAAATAAATCGGACGCATCAATCGTCCTGCTTACAGATCGTATCACAGAGCAAACCATAGTGACTTTCAAAGGAAAATTCAAATAGGTTTTGTTGGTAGTTCGCAAATATACGCAAATCCATTAGAGATATATATAAAGCCAGGGTTTCATTGAAGTTTGTTAATTACCACGTCCCGGTAAGAAAAATCGTTGCTTCACACCATGCTGTTCACACGATGTGGCAGTTCCACGTGAAGACACAAGCACGTCCCACAATTTAAAAAATATGCTATACAAGACTCTCATCCATTAGTGGTTTTTTTTTTTTTTTTTTTTAAACTCACACACACTTATATTTTGAATCGAACCCACACCCTTATAGAGGGGGATTTTTTGAGGAGGGGATTACCACTGGACCGAATATCCAAGTAGCTCATCCATTAGTGGTTGTGTAAGAGAGTAGTGTGAAATAAAATAGCTTATTGATTGAGACACACCACCCTAACCATTTTATATCACTATTGCACAAAATATTGGTAATATTGTCAAAATTTGTATTGACTTCCCTCATTAATTACTTCAAGTGTTACACAAACCTTTATTACTTTTCAAAATATACCACACTCACCTCTTCTACAATTTAACATCATTAAATTCATTAATGAAAATTGAAAAAAGAATTTTGAAAATATGATATTTACACATTCACCCTTTCACTAAAAAATGGGAGGATAAAACATAAATGATTTAATTTGTGTTATTATTTTATATCATATACTATCAGGGGCAGCCCCGAGAGTTGGGTTGCCTTAGCCCATCTTAATTTTGGTTGCCCTATTTATTATTTAATATTAAAAAAAATGACATAAAGTTCAATTATTATTATTATTATTATTATTATTATTATTATTATTATTTTTTTAAGTTTAGTAGTTTTTAACTAAAAAAATGTTTTAGTGTTAATAATACCATTATGCTCCCATAAAAAATAAAATAAAAACACAACACAGATAAATAAATCAACACAGCACTCCTATCCAAAGAATAAAAATAACACTACACTATTTGGTCAATATAAACACAACCACACCACACATGCCAACATTTAAAGTCTTAAATAAATACTCAACTACACAACATTCACATACAATAACACAACATTTAAAATCTCAAATAAATACTCAACAATACAATATTCAAAATCTCAAATAATTCAACAATACAACATTCAAAATCTCAAATAAATATAAAATAAATACTCACAAATACAAACACTACAGTACAAAGACTCACACAAATCACAATATATTATGTCAAAGTATAAAAAGCAATTCAATCAATGCACCCCAGCCCCAGTAAAAGCAAATAACTAAAGTGAAAAAAACAAAACTGAAAATTCAATTAAAAAAAAAAGAAAAAAAAAAAGAAGCAAATGGGTCAGTGCATGCACTGACCCGCCACTTCCCAGCCCCCATTAAAAAAGCAAACAACTAAAGTGCTAAAAGACACAACTGAAAATTCAAAAAAAAGGAAAAAAGAAAAAAAAGAAGCAAATGGGTCAGTGCATGCACTGACCCGCCCCTTCCCAGCCCTCAGTAAAAGCAAACCAGTAAAGTGCAAAAAAACAAAACTGCAAATTCAAAAAAAGAAGAAGAAGAAGCAGCAGCAAACGGGTCAGTGCACCACTTCCCCAGCCCTCATAAAAGCAAGTAAATGGCATAAAAACAAAACTGAAAGCCTTAGCAGTCACATTCACCGATTCATAAAAGAAAAATTCAAAAGCATCAGAGAGAGAGAGAGAGAGGCAGAGAGCATACCGGAGTCCAGAGTCCAACTGTCCAAGCGTGATGAGATGCCGCCGTGCGTCGCGTGCCGGGGTGTCGTGCGCAGCTCTCCGTCTTCCTGCGTGGCGGTGGCTGGCTGCTGCTCCTCCTTCAGGCTTCAGTTCTTTGTGCCGTGGACCGGTGGTTAGGGGAATAACGGGATCTAGTGGTTGAATCAGGTGATTTGTTAGTCTGTTGGTTTAGGGATTTGGGATTTTTCTGGATTGTGAATTTGAGGATTTTTTTTTCGCACATTTGTTAATGTGTTTTGCCGGTTACGTGTGATGTGTTGTTTTATTTGTATTTTAGTTTTGGTTTTGTGTTGGATTACAGTTTAGATCTGCTGGTCTATGGCATGTTTTATGATTAATTTTTATTTTTACCCTCTAAGTTTTTTTTTCCCTCCCGGTTTATGATTAATTTTTATTTTTGCCCCCTCTAAATATTTTTTTGTTCCTCCGGTTTATGATTAGTCTTCTAAATTTTTTTTTTTGCCCTTTCATAAAAATTTTATTTTATGGATACAAAATTTTTTTTTTTCTAATGTATATGTATAATTTTTTTTTTAATGTATAGTATAAATTTTTTTTTCCCAATTGGTTGCCCTGGGGTGGGGGGTTGCCCTAGCCCAGGGGCTTGCTGGGCTTACCCCAGGGCCGGCCCTGTATACTATAGAATAAAAGTTAGACCTTAAAAATTGTAATCGAGTCAAAGTCACGTACATAATAAAAAAAAAAATGCAATATCATTCTATAAATACATTGGAAATTCTAGAAACTCTTTCTAGTAGAAATTTAAACCAAGTAGTATTTTTTAAACCCTTTCAAACTTCAACACTTAGAATAATTATGATAATAATTTTAATTTACTTAATTATAGTGTGCCACATGACATAAGGAGGAAAAGAAGAAGAAAAAAAAGGTGCCCTTTGACACAACCACAACATGTAAAACACAATGTAATATGATATGATATATCAAAGACTTATTATAAATAGTGTCTCTATTGCTTTAAACTCAAGAAAAAAAAAATATCTATGCTAGAATATGATTTGGATAAACTTTGATATAATAAATTTTTATTGTGAATGTTTTGGTGATAATAACTAATGATTGATTATTATATAAATTTTATAATTATCATAGGGTATTAGAGATCTTATAATTTCACATCAAAGGTTTTTTGTGTTTAGATAGGTCTTAGTCACAACTTATTTGAATTTTTGTTACTTTAATAGTGACCTATTAAAGGCCTAAATTGAAACGATTTAAAAATTCATGGTTTTAATTAAAACTTATTAAATTTTAGGGTTTAATTTGAAACTATCTCAAACTATTAGAAAATTATGTAATTTAATAATGCTTTTAATAAAAGTTAGTCATTGGTGGAGAAAAAAAAAACCCCACTATTTTTGCTAAATAAAAATATAACCACTTAGTATATATATATATATATATATCCTCTGTGGATTTTATAAGACTTAATTTGTATTATATAATAAATGATTTAAATGTTAGGTGAATCAATTGTGTTTTAATTGGAAAGTTAGAAGTGATAACGAAAATATATATTGAAAAAGCTAGTCCCTGAAATTATACACCGAGAAATACACACCCTTGTTTTCCTTTAGGTGTTGTGGTGAGCACAGGTGAGTTAGCTAAACTCTTGGTGTAATATTTTGGTGAAAATTTTATTGTTAACTAAGCATTTTTTTTTTTTTTTGGATGATGACGAAGACCCTCATCAAGATAGGTCCCTTTGGACCCACACCTGGGTAATAAATTCCAGATACACGAATCTATCGGTCAAGACTGTGTATTGGGCAATCCAGACGAAACTTCTAATAAGAATTGAATTTGGAATGTTTGAGTGTACAACTCATCTCAACTTGCACCGTCACGAGTGACTAGCAAGAATTAGGTCATACCCTTAATTAAATTTGTGACTCACACAACAACGTCATTTGGGAATTTGTTTGATAATAATTAATGGGTAGATGACCACTAGCTGAGCAGTTGGGAATTTGTTTTGGGAATTGGTATCACGTTAGATTTGCGATTCACGCAACGTGGATTGGGTGGCTGAAAGTATTTAATGCTCTAGTTACTTCACAGTAAGTGTGAGTCCATGACTGCTTAGCAAAAGAAAAAAAAAAGTGTGAATCCATGACTTCCCTCCCAAAAGATGTTTGGGTGTTCGGAAGAATGATCGATGTATTTCCTTTTCTTCTTAAATGAATTCACTTGGTTATGGGTAGTTTGGAAGAATGATGTAATTTCCTTTTCCTCTTAAATGAATTCACTTGGTTTGGAAGAATGATGTAATTTTCTTTTCAAATGATTTCCCTTGGTTATGGGTTGTTTGGAAGAATGATGTAATTTCTTTTTCCTCTTAAATGAATTCACTTGGTTAGCAGAAGAAAAAAAAAAAAAACAAGAAGAAGTGTGAATACATGACCATGAAATTGTTGCGGTATGTGAATGTGAATGTGACTAATGTTAAACTTTAGACTTTATGTGAATGTGACTAATGTTAAACTAAATTAGCAGTATGGCGGTTCAAATGTTATATATCAAAACCAAAAATTATAATAAATCATTAAAAGAATTAATTTTTTTTTTTTTTGGTTGAAATTTCTTAAGACTTTTGTAATAGAATATTAGATAAGTTTATTAAAGCTTGTCATTTTAATGTACAAATATTATACCATTTGGGAAAAGCATGTTGTATGACATGTACTACTACATACACAGTACTACATCGTGCCGTGTGTAAATTATTACTATCTATACTATAATATAAAACCGAAGCTCTTTGACTTTTTGTTGACTTTTAAAAATTTTGACACATCAGATTTTGAATCCTCACAATTTTCCATATCATTGTCATTTTTTTAATATTTTTTTTTATTTGATTTTCCCCTCCATCTCTTTGTCGCACTTTACCTGATCTCTTCCTCCTTTCTTTATGACATATCTCTACACGTTCTGCTGCCATCAGTTTTTCCTATGCACACCGCTTATTAGCCTGCATAATACACATGCTAGGTTTCTCCTTCTGCCTTCTCGCAAAGACTTCAACTTGCAACTAGAATCTGTATTGTGTCCCAGATTTTGGCTCTGGAACAAAACTCTATGTGAAAACAGTGTTTTGCGTCTTCTTCCAACCTCTGCCACAGACTTTTCGCAAAGTGAAAACGAGACTGTTCTAGAACACCAAGTAATTCTAATATTTTATGCTTTGGCCTGAAGGTGCTTATTCTTTGAACTCTACCAATCAATGTATGCACTGATGCACATAGCGCTACCAGTTAATTCCAAATCACTTGCTTTTCTTGATGTTTTGTAAATGCATTTTTTAATCTAAACCTTTACCTTTTGGTTCAGCAGTTTTTTTTTTACTTTTAATGATTTGAAACTCTCATATGATGTCACCTAACTTTTTGGTATGTTAGTGATTCCGAAGCATAAAATTTACACAACAATTAAGATGGTGTGTCTATGATTTTAAATTCCAAATTTCCAAAAATCTATACCAATTCTAAGGTTCCAATGATCCTCCATCAAATGATGGAGACCTTTGTTATCTCCTCCCTGGATCTATTTGAAGAAATGCTTGAACCAAAGTTTCTTTCACCAAACAAACAGTTTGAGAGAGGAGATAACAAACAGTTTGTGGTATAATCAGAGTCAGATTACACTCTAAACAAATGCAAACTTTCTAAGCCAATGTTATTTTAGTTTTTGAATTATTATCATTCTATTGTAGGTTCAGGCAGCTGGCTATATATATACTTAAGTTGGTTTCAATTTGAATTCGCATCCTTTTGCCCACAAGTGAACGCTGGCAGCTACCGGTTGCAAGGAGCTCAATTATTTATTTTATTTTTTCTTCAACAAAGGGGGAAAGTCAAACATTGCAATTATGTACTGGAGATTTAGAATGGGTGGCAATAAGAGGACAACTTACTAATTGTGATTTAACATTTTAAACTTATCTCATGCGATTTAATATATCCCATTGTAGAAACACCAATATAAGTATATGACTTTGGTTCAAAAAATAATAAGTATATGACTCTATGTGATTCATAGTAACAATTTAGCAAATTTTGTTTTTGGATAAGTAACAATTTAGAAATATAATATGTTAGGATAATTTAATTAGATAACTAATATTTTTTTTTTAGCACTTATATTGTTTACCTATAAGCAACTAAGTTTTCATAATTTTTTTAGTAAATATAACATAGTTCATGTATATATAAATCGAGCACGTTTTACTAATACAATGAATATAATAAATATGAAACTATAGTGTGTATATATATACTCTTTGTTTTCTTAAATGTTGTTATATAATCTTTTGAAAACTCATATTTTTCAAGTCATCATTCTAATATATATTTTTCTAATATGGTTTTGAAAGTTACAAATAGTCTTAATCTATGTTAGTTTGATCCAATTAGAATTCAGGTTGAAATAGCCCAACACTAAATAAATTTTGATTAAATTAGGATTGAATTTTCTAAATAAAATCTAATTAAATCAAGTAATTTATTTCCTAAAAATTCTTCAATTTTATTTATTATTTATTAATTAAACCCGTATCATACATTTTTTATTTTTATTTTTTTAACTTTCCCGTGCATTGCACGGGTTAGCGACTATATCTATAATATTAGAAACTTGTTTTAAATTTCTATATCTATCTTATTGTTAAATTTCAATTACATTAATTTACTTTACATATTATTAAATCGTGTGTTGCAGGGGCATCATTTTAGTCAAATTAAAATTAGAACATCTTTCAAAAATTAAGGAGGCATGACAAATCACAAATAACATTTTAAGGTGGTGGATCCCACTTGCTTTCACAACGATTGCATGCCAAATCAACGATGTTATTGATTGGGAGTTTGGGACACACCACCATAACCATTTTATATCACTAAAATGTAGCTAATATTGTCAAAATTTGTACTGACTTCCCTCATTATTTCAAGCGGAACACAAACCTCTATTACTTTTCAAAATATACCACACTCACCTCTTTTACAACTTAACATCGATCTTTAAATTCATTAATGAAAATTGAAATTTTTTTTTTGAAAATATGATATTTACACATTCGCCCTTTCACTAAAAAATATGACTAATATACCTCAAAAAAGACCTTTGGATGATCAATCCATTAGGCAAAATAGTTTTGACTACAATGCTTCTCTAAAAAAAGAAAACATCGTAGCTTAGCTAACTCAGTTGTTTATTGTTTTTCTTGAACCAATATTTCCCCTTTTTGTCCCTTTCTTTGTTTTCTTCATTTTTTTTTCCATTGCTCTCTCTCTCTCTCTCCTCTCTCTCTCTCTCTCTCTCTCTCTCTCTCTCTCTCTCTCTCTCTCTCTCTCTCTCTCTCTCTCTCTCTCTCTCTCTCTCTCTCTCTCTCTCTCTCTCTCTCTCTCTCTCTCTCTCTCTCTCTCTCTCTCTTGAAAGCCTCTTCCTTTAAGATTTTCACAACAAAGCAAACAAAACTCTAACGAGACCCAAGAAGAGTGTTTTGCAGCTATAGTGAGACTTGAAAAGGGTAGATCGGAACAAAAATCTAGAATATTAGGGACTAATTGTGCATATTTTAATTATTAAGGACCAAAAATACAATTTATGTAAATATTAGGGACCAATTGTGTATTTCACTTCTTTCTTTTTTATTATTATTGTCTTCCTTCTCCCTGTACTTTCTAAGAACCAACCGAATGAAATTATGGGTCCCCAAATGTCATAACAAATTATGATAGCTAAAAAAATAAAAATTCATTCACTAAAAAATATTGACCGACTCTGACAAAAAATTCTGGGTCTCAATTAAGCAATATTCATTGCATCCATATCCTTTAAAAATGAATGAAAAAAAAAAAAAAGAAGCAAGAAACGAGAAAATATTCAAATGATATATCGGGTTATAGTCCCGGCCAATGAAATCGCACCATATAAAGGATGACTTAAGTGATCCCTGCCAGCGAAGAATAAAAAAAATGACTAACAATGTCAAACATTGAACATTTGAACATTAAAAAATGACTAAAAATACATTTGATCATTAAAAAAAAAAAGAGGAAATGTCACATGTTTGAACATTAAAATAAGGCTAAAATGCATAATCACCCCTTGGGGTTTGGCTCAGTTGCAAACAGACCCCCTGGGGTTTTGATTTTGCAATATAACCACCTGGGATTTTTAAATTGGTGAAATTGACCCCTCTAAATATATTTTTTGTCAATTTTGCTGACAAAATTTGTCATATGCATTGCACTTGGGTTTATAATAATGAATTTTTTATTATAAAGTAGTCACATACAATGCATATGACAAATTTTGTTAGCAAAATTGACAAAAAATATACTTAGAGGGATCAATTTTACCAATTTAAAAACCCCAGGCGGTTATATTGTAAAATCAAAACCTCAGGGGTCTGTTTGCAACTGAGCCAAACCCTAGGGGGGGATTATGCAATTTGGCCTTAAAATAATGACTAACAGACCGGAAATGTCAAATGTGAGAAAATTTGAACATTAAAAAATAACTAATGAACATTAAAAGAATCATAATTATCAAATTCGGATAGGTTGTTAACCCGATCTAAGAGTTGGAATTGTTTTAACCGAATCCTAAAATCAAATAAAAAAAATATAAAAATAATTTGAGAAATCATCAAATAAATAAGTAAATTAAAATTTAAAATTGTACATACTATAAAAAATATACTTTAATAATATTGTTATTCTGTTGCATTATATCGATAATTTGTTATACTAAAATGAATAATAAAGTTTTAAATTGCAACAACCAAATAAATTTTGAACTAAAAAACTAAAAGTAAATGCACATGAAAATTTGAAACAAGAAACAAATAGAGTTAAACAATATGGTTTACACTTCACACTACAGGATGGCCACATGCTCTATGTAGGTGAGATTTGACTAATGGACTTACATTAGTCTTCTAATGTCTTAGTCACTCACATGTCTAATTAGTGGTCCAAACATCCAATTCTTGATAAATTAATTTTAAACATGTGATTCCTGGCCTTCCTGATCATAGTGTAATTTTCAAGGATTTTTTTGGACTTAAATTGAATTCACTCGTAAAACAATTCCAAACAAAATACGGTATCAATAGTTACAAACAATTCTTTCAGAAGGTCGAGAGTCTTCCAAGGAATTAGAATCCTCTGTTAGAACTAAATAATTTTTTTTTTTTTTTTTTTTTTTTGGATGATGACGAAGACCCTCATCAAGATAGGTCCCTTTGGACCTACACCTGGGTAATAAATTCCAGATACAATAATGTACCGGTCAAAACCGTGTATTGGACAATCTAGACAAAACTTATAATGAGAATTGAATTTAGAATATTTGAGTGTACAACTCATCTCAACTTGCACCGTCACAACTCTCACGAGTGACTAGCAAGGATTACTTCACAGTAAGTGTGAATCCATGACTGCTTAGCCAAAAAAAAGTGTGAATCCATGACTTCCCTCCCAAAAGATGTTTGGGTGTTCGGAAGAATGATCGATGTATTTCCTTTTCTTCTTAAATGAATTCACTTGGTTATGGGTAGTTTGGAAGAATGATGTAATTTCCTTTTCCTCTTAAATGAATTCACTTGGTCATGACTTGTTTGGAAGAATGATGTAATTTCCTTTTCAAATGAATTCCCTTGGTTATGGGTTGTTTGGAAGAATGATGTAATTTACTTTTCAAATGAATTCCCTTGGTTATGGGTAGTTTGGAAGAATGATGTAGTTTCTTTTTCCTCTTAAATGAATTCACTTGGTCATGACTTGTTTGGAAGAATGATGTAATTTTCTTTTCAAATGAATTCCCTTGGTTATGGGTTGTTTGGAAGAATGATGTAATTTCCTTTTCCTCTTAAATGAATTCACTTGGTCATGACTTGTTTAGAAGAATGATGTAATTTCCTTTTCAAATGAATTCCCTTTGATGATGCATAGATTTTCATCGTCAGTTGTACAGCCAATTCGAGTCGTCGACACCTACAAAAAAGAAAAAGAAAATCGAAGAACCTGCTGGGGTGAGCCCCAGAGAGTAGTCTCCGATGCTTAAGTTAGCAGAAGATTTTTATATTTCCCAAATTGAGAGAGATTTCTCTGAAGATGTATACATACCTAGTTCAGGTGGCTCTGTTGGCCTTATATAGGCCAAGAGTGATGTATAACACAATAAATGTCAGATATAAATGGCATAATGATAGCATTAATAAGGGAATTTAGAGAGTTTATGGTGTGTAACGGTAGCATTAACGGTTATCAGAAGAAAAAAAAAACAAGAAGTGTGAATCCATGACTTCAGCAAAAGGTGTGAATCCATGACCATGAAATTGTTGTGGACGTCCCCGCCTTCACATTAAACTTTAGACTTTATGTGAATGTGACTAATGTTAAACTAAATTAGCAGTATGGCGGTTCAAATGTTCTCAAAACCAAAAATTATAATAAATTTTAAAAGAATTAATTTTTTTTTTTGAAATTTCTTAGACTTTTATATTAGAATATTAGATAAGTTTATTAAAGCTTATCTTTTAATGTTCAAATATTATACCATTTGGGAAAACATGTTTATGACATTTACTACTACTACACAGTACTACATCGTGCCGTGTGTAAATTATTACTATATCTATAATATTAGAAACTTGTTTTAAATTTCTATATCTGTCTTATTTATAAATTTCAATTACATTAATTTACTTTAGATATTATTAAACCGTGTGTTACAGGGGCATCATTTTAGTCAAATTAAAATTTGAACATCTTTCAAAAATTAAGGAGGCATGAAAAATCACAAATAACATTTTATGGTGGCGGATCCCACTTGCTTTCACAACGATTGCATGCCAAATCAATGATGTTATTGATTGGGAGTTTGGGACACACCACCATAACCATTTTATATCACTAAAATGTGGCTAATATTGTCAAAATTTGTACTGACTTCTCTCATTATTTCAAGTGGTACCCAAACCTCTATTAGTTTTCAAAATATACCACACTCACCTCTTCTACAATTTAACATCGTTAAATTCATTAATGAAAATTGAAAAAGGAATTTTGATAATATGATATTTACACATTCGCCCTTTCACTAAAAAATTGGAGGATAAAACATAAACGATTTAATGTGTGTTATTATTTCATATCAAATACTATATAATAAAAGTTGGACCTTAAAAATTGTAGTCACTATTTCACACCACTAATATCGTCATAAACTTCATTTTAAATTGCTTTTAACTCAAAAAAAAAAAAATCTATGCTTGTGTTTTCCTTGCGTACTTGGCAATACAGACGAAACTTCTAATGAGAATTGAATTTAGAATGTTTGAGTCTACAACTCATCTCAACTTACACCCTCACGGGTGACTAGCAAGGATTAGGTCATACTCATACCCTTAATTAAATTTGTGACTCACACAATTTGGCATAAGAATTTAATGCTCCAATTACTTATTACTTCACAACGTAAAGTGTGAATATGATCATGAAATGTTTGTGACGGTCCCGCCTTCATCAAACTTTAGAATTGATTTATTGATCTAATTCAGGGACGACCTCATGAAGGGATCAAACTCACAGTCTACAAGCAACAAAAAAAAAACCATGTTCATATGTCCATATGTCCTGCCTTCATCAAGTATGAATATTTAATTTAATTTGTATGAAGTGATCAAACTCACAGTCTCATAGAGGGATGGGTCGATTGGGAGAAGGGACACCTTTGGGCCAAATGCCCAATGGATAAAATTTAGACTTTAGAGGATCATGTGATGTGACTAAATTAGCCTTATTTTATAATAAAGAAAAAAATCACAGAAATTGAATTCGCATGTAAAACAATTCCGAACAAAATGCGGTATCAACAGTTACAAACAATTCTTTCAGAAGGTCGAGAGTCTTCCAAGGAATCAGAATCCTCTGTTAGAACTAAATAATTAAAATCTGTTATCAATGTTCTAGCCAGCCCAATCAGATTTCATTCAATTAATTTTTATTTATTAAAAAAAAAACCCCTAAATTTACTAACTTTAAAGCATTTACATTGGCTAAACCAAAACTCAATTTCAGCTTAAAATATGCCTAATATACCTAAAAAAAACCTTTTGATGATCAAACCATTAGGCAAAATAGTTTTTACTACAGTGCTTTTCTAAAAATAGAAAACACTATAGCTTAGCCAACTCAATTGTTTATTATTTTTTCTAACCAAGATTTCCCCTTTAATTCTGTCCCTTTCTTTGTTTTCTTCATTTTTTTTCTTGTTGCTCTCTCTCTCTCTCTCTCTCTCTCTCTCTCTCAGTGAAAGCCTCTTAATCTTGATCATTAGAATGATATGATGATACTTTGATATTATTTGATTTTTTATTTTGTAATGTTAGATCCATGGAAATTTTTTTCGAGTTATTACAATTTTGCTTGGAAGAATGATCACTGACACTGACATGAGTTTCTTAGATAAGAGATTGATCTTGCGACACAATCAATTTTCTTTAAGAAATTTATCCATAGTATTAGTGGCTTTTTTAGCTTAACTAGATCTAAATATAAAATAAAAATTAATTAGATGTATTTACTACGTTTTGTTATAATTTGGGGCCTAAAGCGATAACTATAAATGGGTCTTTTTAACTTTTTGTTATAAATAGATTTTTTTTATTTTTTTTGAGAAAAAAATGGATTGCTTTACTTTACTTTTTAGGTTCGTGGGATCAGTTGTGAGTACGTGTTAGGTTTTTCTTTTGTTGTTGTTGGGAGAAACTAACTGCGTGTTAAGCTTAGGTGCAGTATATTAGATTTCTTAATAATTTTCAAGCATGATACTTTAGTAAAGCAAGTGCAAAGATTAAGGAGCACTTAATATTCAACTATTAGCATTGATATACATTTTCGAAAAAAAAAAAAAAAAACACTTGTCAATAATTCATTGGTTTGCACGAACAAATTCATAATGATTTGTTTGTATTTTTCTTGATATGTGGATACAATTTGACTTTATTTTTTTGAAAAATGTATAAAAAAAATCATTTAATATAGTGTTAGTAATATGGGATTTTTTTTTTCTTGCCTGAGGCCTCAAGCATTTGCTTGTTTGGCTTAATGAATGAGGGCCGGCCCTGGGGTAAGCCCAGCAAGCCCCTGCTAGGGCAACCCCCCACCCCAGGGCAACCAATTGGGAAAAAAAAATTTATACTATACATTAAAAAAAAAAATTATACATATACATTAGAAAAAAAAAAATTTTGTATCCATAAAATAAAATTTTTATGAAAGGGCAAAAAAAAAAATTTAGAAGACTAATCATAAACCGGAGGAACAAAAAAATATTTAGAGGGGGCAAAAATAAAAATTAATCATAAACCGGGAGGGAAAAAAAAACTTAGAGGGTAAAAATAAAAATTAATCATAAAACATCCATAGACCAGCAGATCTAAGCTATAATCCAACACAAAACCAAAACTAAAATACAAATAAAACAACACATCACACGTAACCGGCAAAACACATTAACAAATGTGCGAAAAAAAAATCCCAAATTCACAATCCAGAAAAATCCCAAATCCCTAAACCAACAGACTAACAAATCACCTGATTCAACCACTAGATCCCGTTATTCCCCTAACCACCGGTCCATGGCACAAAGAACTGAAGCCTGAAGGAGGAGCAGCAGCCAGCCACCGCCACGCAGGAAGACGGAGAGCTGCGCACGACACCCCGGCACGCGACGCACGGCGGCATCTCATCACGCTTGGACAGCTGGACTCTGGACTCCGGTATGCTCTCTGCCTCTCTCTCTCTCTCTCTGATGCTTTTGAATTTTTCTTTTATGAATCGGTGAATGTGACTGCTAAGGCTTTCAGTTTTGTTTTTATGCCATTTACTTGCTTTTATGGGGGCTGGGGAAGTGGTGCACTGACCCGTTTGCTGCTGCTTCTTCTTCTTCTTTTTTTGAATTTGCAGTTTTGTTTTTTTGCACTTTACTGGTTTGCTTTTACTGAGGGCTGGGAAGGGGCGGGTCAGTGCATGCACTGACCCATTTGCTTCTTTTTTTTCTTTTTTCCTTTTTTTTGAATTTTCAGTTTTGTCTTTTAGCACTTTAGTTGTTTGCTTTTTTTAATGGGGGCTGGGAAGTGGCGGGTCAGTGCATGCACTGACCCATTTGCTTCTTTTTTTCTTTTTTTTTTAATTGAATTTTCAGTTTTGTTTTTTTCACTTTAGTTATTTGCTTTTACTGGGGCTGGGGTGCATTGATTGAATTGCTTTTTATACTTTGACATAATATATTGTGATTTGTGTGAGTCTTTGTACTGTAGTGTTTGTATTTGTGAGTATTTATTTTATATTTATTTGAGATTTTGAATGTTGTATTGTTGAATTATTTGAGATTTTGAATATTGTATTGTTGAGTATTTATTTGAGACTTTAAATGTTGTGTTATTGTATGTGAATGTTGTGTAGTTGAGTATTTATTTAAGACTTTAAATGTTGGCATGTGTGGTGTGGTTGTGTTTATATTGACCGAATAGTGTAGTGTTATTTTTATTCTTTGGATAGGGAGTGCTGCGTTGATTTATTTATCTGTGTTGTGTTTTTATTTTATTTTTTATGGGAGCATAATAGTATTATTAACACTAAAACATTTTTTTAGTTAAAAACTACTAAACTTAAAAAAATAATAATTAATAATAATAATTGAACTTTATGTCATTTTTTTTAATATTAAATAATAAATAGGACAACCAAAATTAAGATGGGCTAAGGCAACCCAACTCTCGGGGCCGCCCCTGTGAATGGGCCGGCAGTGCTTATAAATATTTTTGTTAGATCTTGGTGATATGCGATTGTAGTAAGTTTCTATCATGTTATCTAGTGACAATATTGGAGCGATTGCACAATCCAAGTAACCAAGAGAGTATAAGAAAAGAAAACACATGCATATAGGATAAGTATCATCTCTTTGGAAGAGATATTGACACATAAGGTTTTAAATTGTAGTAAAGATAATTTTTGTAGTGAATCTGGTGGAACCCTTACCAAGACCTTGCCACAAGAGACGTGTGAAGTCACTTGCAAAGGGTATGAGTGTCAGATATGTAAAATTGTCTTTAAGGGTAAGTGGGAGATGGTTGGGATTTATGCCCTAAAATCCAATTTGTGTAACAACTATAATAATAAAATAGTTTTATTTTAAGAGAATAAATATATATAAACATTTGACATTATGTAAAGTCCATGAGATGCATTGAATGCGATTAAGGTATGAAAATATGATTTGCATACAAAAGATCTAAATCACAATGTAAACTCATAAATCTAAGTTCGTAGTATTTGATGAAATTGGGTGTTTCATTTGTATAGGCTATAATATATTAATTATAATGATTTGTCTTGATCATGGAAGTGGTGATTTTTAATTAATATATTGATGTATTTGGAATACATTAAACTAGATCAAGATCCTCTAGAGTTCCTAGAGTACTCTACTATATATACAGAGTTCTTTAGATCTTAACCTTTCATTTAAAATAAATGACTAAGATTTTGCCACATCATCGTTCTACTAATATAAACCTAAAATAATGATAATAATAAAAATAAAAAACTCAAACCTATTATTTTCACAGTAACCCATGCGCTTCTCCTTCATCGTCCCTTCTTCTACAAAGAAGTCACCAGAGTTATATTCTCATGTTCGGGGTAAAAAATTTACATCATCCATGCTCTCCTTTGGCTAACCACTTCAATAATCAAGATGCGTTCAAACTAAAATACTTTTAAATTTGCTAATAATTTTTCTATAGGTTTAGTCCACCATTGAAAAATGAAGCGTGTGATATGTGAGAATCAAATGGTTGTTCCAACGTTTGAGGAAGAGAAATAAGAATAATTAAGAGATTAAATTAGGGACTCAAGGAATAAGACGTAGTAACATTAAAGTGACATTTTATTTAAATTAATAACTTTATATCATTATGGATGATTTAATGAAAGGGTTTAAATGCAATTAAAATAAGTCATTGGAGTTAAGACTTTATTTTCCTTTTGGTCAAACTCCGAGTTATATAAGAAAAATCCTTAGAGGGCTAGTCATAACTTGATACGTTACACGTATATGAGATACGGAAAGATAGACAATCCAACCAACACAATAGAAAGAGAAAAAAACAGTTTTTCCTCTTGGTTGCTGAAAATCTTATATTGTATTCTCTACAAGTAAGAACCATGGTTTTAAAAACCGAACCGGATCGGCCGGTTCAACCGGGGACCAGTGCCTAATCCGGACCAAACATTTAATTAATAAATGGTAGACCCACAAATTAATATAACTCACCCTCATATTTAAAATTCTTGGTAGAGTGTTGTAGTATTTATAAAAGATAAAGTGTATCATTCTCTTTTCTTTTTCCAATGTGGGACAATGAATAAGTTTTCGCACACGACAACGAGTCCCACATTGGAAAAACAACAAATCTTCAAATAGCAAATACTTATTTATAACTACATCAAAATACAAAACTAATTAGCATATTAAAATTTAAAGACTTAAAATTTAAATTAGAGCATTCAAATTTCAAACCCATACATAGTTTTTAAATATTCAAATAATTAAGTCAAATAAAGAAAATTCTTACCATAAATCTAAGAAAATACTATTTTTGACTTATGATATTATCAAATAAACATAAAACGTTCTTCTATGATTTAAATATGATTATTTTGTAATTTTAATATGTTTAGTTACATTTTTTTTTTCTAAATATAAGATGTGAAAACTCATATAAAAGTTTTAAAATTTGTTATATATATATATTTTTAACTAAATATTATTAGTTAAATTTGTTATATATATTTTATTAATTTATATAATTTAAAAATTATTTATGACGTCACCGGTTCGACCACCGGTCGGACCAGTGATACGGGAACCACTCCCTTTTCCGGTTCTCTCCCTGGTCCAGTTTTTAAAACCATGCTAAGAACCCACATTCTTGGCCATCTATGTAGTCATTGGAGTGAAGACACTCAAGGGAACAAGGAGATCCAAGTGTTCTTCAAGAGATCCAAGGAAGTCATTAAGGTAGAAATTTTAGAAATCTACAAAGGTATGTTTTCTATATTTACAAATTATTCAGATTTGCTTGCTTCATGTGTAACAGGCTATGTATGAATAGATCCGACTAAGTTTTCCACTGCCATGTATATGATGCATGTTATTATATATTTATATGTTGAGATTTCATATTTTGAATGTATTAACAAAAAGAAATTAATTTTACCTCACAAATTAGATTCCTCATTAGCCCTAGCTAAAGTTATAGCCAATCATGGCCAAAAAATTGCCAAAAAAAAGGGAAAGAAAGATTAAAAAAAAATGGAAGAAAAACTGAAAAGAAATTAAACATGAAAATGGACCCAAGCATCCAAAGGGTCTACTTTTTCTTTTTCTTTTAATTTTTAGGCTTAAATGCATTGTTGGTCTCTAAAGTATACTCGTTGAGCGCTTTTAGTCCCTAAGGTTTGAAATGAGCGCTATTAATCCCTAAAGTTTCAAAACTAAGCGCAATTAGTCCTTCCATCCAATTCCGTCAGTTTGCTTATCTATGTGGTTAATGGAAAGATGATGTGATATATTTTAAATTATGTGGCAATTTTTCAAAAGAAATTTAAATTTACACATCAGCAATTAGACTTGATCCATCAATAACCCATTTAATTGGCCCAATTTGGTTATCTAACAACAGCAAAAATCCCCATTTAACAGTAGGTGGCAATTTTTTTTTGTTCTCTGATTCTAATTCTACTTGATTTTTTTCTCTGGCGGTAGCTCTACTGAGGAGGCAGTAGACCATGCCAAAGAAGGATTTTAGGGCTCCTAAAACTGGTGTGTTGCGAGTAGGAAAGGGGGCTGACCTTGTGGGGCTGTTGGCTTGTGGCCCACGTGGGCATCATGGCTTCTTTCTTCTTTTTTTTTTTTTTTTCTTTTTTTTAACACACCAATTTTCACCTTAAAAAACAACATGAAATTAGACTCATAAAATTGTAATAATACTTTGTGTTTTTTAACAAATCAATGCCCTTGTCTTTTGGTACATCTGGTGTTCTTTGTGTTGGTGATTACAAATCCTTTTCACCTTATTATGTCTGCCGTTCCTTTCATATTATTAGGATCGTGAAGCAATTTCTGCTTTGTTTCTGCCATCTTTCAATTCTAGTTCATATTACCAAATTCTTTCTTTTATTGAGGCATCCTTTAATCTTAAATGTTCCCATAACCGGAAATTAACATAATTCTGTAAAGCAGAAATGGACTATTGTTTGCATGAACCATCATTCATTGTGCCATATTCTTGTTCTGAGTCCTTATCATTTTTAGCTGGTTTTAATCCTTTGATCACACTAAATTATTCCTAAATATTGCAGTATGCTTATTTGGCATTTACCAATGAGCATCAAGTAGTTTTCATACTTTGCTTCATTAAGAACAAGTGCTCTTTTTTAGGTGTTTCTCTAAGAAGCTTTCCCTTTAGGGGTTCAAGTGATAGGCTGATCGCCCAGTGGTATTAGCACCCTTTGTGGTTCTTGATGTTCGGGGTTGAAACCCCACCTCCCCCTCCCCCTCCCCCTCCCCCACTATTTACCTATATAAAAAAGAAGTTTTCCCTTTACATTGATTAAGTTTCCATCTCAGGTTTATTAATGGAAGTGTGAACCTTTTTTCGTATTCAATTCCAACTTCAACAAAAATTTACATGTGTCTTATCCTTCTTGTCTCTTCAAATAACAGGGATTATATCCTGGATACGTCATCTTCTTTGTTCAGTCAGCATTGATGATTGCTGGTTCAAGAGGTATTGATTAGACCTTCCCTCTTTCCCTTGTGCTTTGTAGGCTAATTCGATGAAATTTAGACATCAAATACTAAAGTCAAAGAAGCATTCATCCAAATACAAAATAAATTAAACCCATCATGATCAATTCTAATATCTAGACATACACATATTATCCCAAAAAAACTGATAGAACAAATTATGCACCACTCGAGTAACAGTTTTCACTGTTACTATATCAGTATGTCTCTACCTATGATTAGCTCAGACAAAAAAAACTTAAATAAACGCAATTAGTATAGACAAAACCCTAGAAATGAAATAACCACAATTTTTCAGTGGAGTGGAAATTTCGTACCTTAGCACAGTACAAGTAGCGATTCCTTGAATGCGATCACGATAACTTCAAAGCAGTTTTCTGCCAATTTGATCGAGTCTTTGTGAGAAATTTATCGTATCGGGGAGATAGAGAGCAAGAAAGGGATGTGTGAGTCTAGGCGAGTGCACTGTACAGACACCTATGCTTTGCTTTTGCAGTGGAGTCGAAGTGAAGAAAACGAATAGGTTGGGTGGGAAGATAGGTTCAATTCAATGCTTATCTGACTTGACTTCAAAGTTGGAATGGTAGCTCTTCAGTTTTTAACGTCGGTTTTAATAAAGGTCCCTTGGGTGTATGGAAACTCCGTGCTATCGCTGCTACTTGTGACCAATTGGCTACGGTAAACACAAAGAAACAGTGTTAAATTATTCATATCGGTGACTTCAATTTTGCTTTGTCGGACTCTTTTGTCGTAGTTAACTTTGATGCAGTCTTAAGCAACATATCAAACAATTGAGCTTCTATTAATTGCAGCAGTTTGTCGTGACCATAAGGCTGACATTAATCTTGTATGCACTGAATTGTTAAGATTGGAATTTGGATGATCCTTTAATTGCAGAAGCTAGAGCAGCTTAATATAATACAATCAAGACCATCATGTCTATCTTGATCTCCCATAAAAGCAACCGAAAACTATACCATATATACGTTTCTCTTTTTCCATTTACTTGTGACATAATTAACAAAAACAGTGTCTTTATAAGTAAGTAAGTACATATATCAAAGCCACGTTAATGAGGGAATTTGTGTTGTATTCGATGAGCAATAAAAAAATGACAGGCAAACCAATTAATTTGAATCCATTAAAAAAAAACCAAATATCTAACCCACCCCAAAATGGACCTGATCTAGTTTACCATCTCAACGTGAAAGCTCCATCGGCGCAACAACGTACACTTGTATCGGCGACATCAAGCTTCTCCATTTCCGGAGATACCAATCCCGTTCCGTCCACAGACAAAGAGATCTGTCCAAATGGATTGCTTATTAGTCTGGAGGTTAAATCTGTCTTGGAAATCTCAATTGTTATGTTTTATTTTTCGCATTTCTGTTCTTTTGTTGAACAATTTTCTCCCCTGGAAATTTGATTTTATTATTATTATACTTTAGACCTTTATGGGCCAATTTATTCTTGGATATAGATGAAATCGTAAAATTATCTAACATTCATCATTCTCAATCTCAATTTCAGACATGTGTAAAAAATTAAGCATGAGAGTGCTAGTTATGAGTAGTAGAAATTAGTTCAGATCTAGATTTTTTTTTTTTTTTTATGAAAAGAAATTAGTTCAGATCTAGATTTTTATTTATTTTTTAATGAAAAGAAATTAGTTCAGATTTAGATGGTATGATCTCATGATACACCAGCCCAATAAAATAATGCAAAAAACTCACTAAAGTTAATATAACAGATGAGCATTATTTTATTGGGTTGGTGGACAAAGAGACATATCCACTAGGTGGCTAACCGGACGCTATATAAAAAACCAATAACTTTAACCGGGGTACAATTATAATTGTAGTTAAGGGAAAAAAAAAATCAATCTGGGTTGAAACTTGAACGGGAAGAGAAAGGTAACAATGGTGAGATGTGGACAGAGAAGATGAGAAAGGTAACTGTGGTCGGTGGAATTGAACGGGATGGGGACATCGCAGTTGTGGAAGAAAAAGCAGAGGCTGACGGTGGCGGGATTGTAGGTTTCCTTGTTGATGACGGTAGAAGGATGGTTCTACTTCTGATTTCAGGAGATAGATTCCAAAGTTTTGTTTGGATCTAGATTCTGATGGCGCCCTCCAAACAAGACTTTGGTTTTCAATACTTCCCTCCAAACAATCCTACAGATTCCAAAGTCTTTTCACACCGGGGCCCACCGAGACTTCTTGGAGCAATTTAATCCCGATTTTAACCACGACAATCAAAATAAAGAAAGGCAAAACTTACATACAGTACGTTAGCTCCAGTTTATCCTGTTCCCTTCATAAAATTACGATATGTGTCCAATTAACTCTCTCAGTAAATGCCGTTAGTCTTTTGCCCACGTCTCACAGCTGCTCTCTCTCTCTCATCTCACTTCTCTCTCAGCTCAGCTACTTCCTCTCTCTCTCATCTCAGCTGCTCTCTCTCTCCCATCAGGCCGCCATTGCCGAGCTGAACACCACCATCAAACACCACTCCACAAAGAAACCTCCTCCAATCACACACCGAAAACTCAAACCCAAACACCATAAACCCATAAAGTCAGAATCACAAACTCCATCAAAAACTCAAACCCCCTTTCCCCTTGTAAAACAATGGCTTCCTCCAAAAAATCCACAACAGAAGATGAAAGAATCGAACAACAACAATGGGTTGTATGGAGGAAGCCATTGTTTTTCAAGGGGAAAAAATCGAACAACAAAAACCCAGTACCCAGATACACAACCCAACAACAAAGCTCGCAGATCTGACTAAAATCGGAGCCGGAAATGGGTAAAAAAAACAGAGATTGTTTAGGGGATTTACCAGAAGCTCGAGAAGCCGATTCAAAATAATCGAAAAATCTTTCTCAGATTCTCGAGAAACAAACACTTTCCTCCTGAAATTGCAAGAGAACAAGCTCAGGGAAGCTCTTGAAGAAGCTTCCGAAGATGGGTCTCTCTTCAAATCCAAAGACATGGAGTCTGAGTCGCAGACCAACCAAGATGAGAGCTTGGGGAGGTCTCGTTCGCTCGCGAGGCTCCACGCCCAGCGTGAATTCCTTAGAGCCACTACACTCGCTGCCGAGCGGACTTTCAAGTCTGAAGATGACATTCCTGACCTCAATGAGCTGAGAGAGAAGTGAGATGAGAGAGAGAGCAGCTGTGAGACGCGAGCAAAAGACTAACGGCGTTTGTTGAGAGAGTTAATTGGACACGTGTCGTAATTTTATGTAAGGAACAGGACAAACTGGAACTAACTTACTGTATGTAAGTTTTGCCCAATAAAGAATGCTTTTTCTTTATGGGTAGAAATATACTTTTTGTTCCGATATTTAGTGGGTGTCTTCAATTTGGTCCTTATGTTTTAAAAGCATTTAATTGGGTTCCTATGTTTTTAAGCCATTATCAATTTTACCCATAGAGTCAACTCCGTTATAAATCTGCCTACGTGACAAACGAAAATTACTGAGATAATTATGTCATTTAAAAATAATAAAAAATAATTTAACTAAGCCATGTCAGCACCACCTATTTATTCTTATTATTTTTTTCTTTTTCTATTTTTCCTTTCTCTTTTATTTTTTCTTTTCTCTCTCCTCTGTTCTTATTCCTCCCCAAATTTCTTTTCTTTCTCCCAGTGTTATCCTTCATTTCTCTTTTCTCTAAATCTCTCTCTCCACCACTAAAGCGAGCTCGAAAACGAACGGCGAGGTGAGATCGAAGACGATCGGTGAGGTGAGCTCGAAGACGATCGGCGAGGTGAGATCAAAGACGAAGCGACAGAGCTGAGATCGAAGAAGCCCTGTGAGGTGAGATCGAGACCATGGCGCTTCGGGACCTCGTGGACGAGTGTGTTGACGGTCTTGGGATGTCTCTACTACTCCTTACTGCAAAGATCCAAATCCAAAAATCCCACCAGCGTTGGCTTCTCCAGAACCCTCCACCAATGTCAATTTCTCATTTTTTTTTTTTCATTGATGGTTATGATGCTTGTGGGTCTGTTTGGTTGCCGAGAAAATCAAGAAATAGAAAGAAATTTATGGGTTTTCTGTTTTGTGCTGTATTTGCTCACTCGGTGCAAAATCTGATGGGTTTTTGTTTTTGGATTGGAAGATTGGTGGGTCTGTTTGGTTGCCGAGAAAATCAAGAAATGGAAAGAAATTTATGGGTTTTCCGTTTTGTGCTGTATCTCACTCGGTGCAAAATTTGATGGGTTTTTGCTTTTGGATTGGAAGATTGGTGGGTCTGCTTGGTTGTCGAGAAAATCAAGAAATTGAAAGAAATTTATGGGTTTTCTGTTTCGTGCTGTATCTCACTCGGTGCAAAATTTGATGGGTTTTTGCTTTTGGATTGGAAGATTGGGATGTTATTATTTTCTTGTTC
The DNA here is from genome assembly GCA_907173295.1 of Fagus sylvatica. NCBI lineage: Eukaryota > Viridiplantae > Streptophyta > Magnoliopsida > Fagales > Fagaceae > Fagus > Fagus sylvatica. The sequence continues at coordinate 35,724,496 of OU015770.1, forward strand.
ATAATGATGAAAATCAAAATATTTTATTACATGATGTGATTGTTGTTGCTGGGGTATTTTCTTGGTAACCAAAAAGTGAAATCTTGTTTGAGTTGTTGAGTTGTTAGTGTTTGGTTGCCAAGAAAAGGAAGAGAAAATTGAAAGTTTAAATAGTATTTTTATTTTATTTTATTTTATGTTAATTTAGAAATTAAGATTTAGTTTTATTTATTTATTTATTATTTGTTTGTTGCTGACTTGGCCAAATAATGTTTGACTTAGCCATTTCTGTCTGCCACGTAGGCAGATTTCTAACGGAGTTGACTCTAGGAGTAAAATTGATAACGGCTTAAAAACACAGGGACCCAATTGAATGCTTTTAAAACACAAGGACTAAATTGAAAACATCCCCTAAATATAGGAACCAAAAGTGTATTTTTGCCTTCTTTATTTTGATTGTCGTGAAGTGGAGAAAATTTGTGGTCACACCGGGGCGAGGAGTACCTCTGACGAGAGTGGGCCCACTGGCTCACTTGTGTTGAGTGGATGCAGTAGTTTAAAAGCATATAGAGAGTTCTCCACATTTAGAGAGTCATTTTTTTAACTATACTCCAATTAATTCTCTATTTTATCTTTATTTTTATTATTTTATTTTAACTTTTTTTTCTCTCTCTCCTCATTTCTCTTTTCTTCTTCGTTTCTCCCCTCTGGTGACCCACAAGCCACATCGCCTCCCTCCTCAATCCACCAGATCCACACCCCTCATCCAAAACCAACAAAAATAATCACCAATTTACCATTCTTCTTCCAAAATCAACTCAAAATTCAACAACTCAAAAAACCCATCTCCCAAATCCATCAACCCACTCCAGTCTACCAGTAAAACCAACAAAAAATTATCCAAAATCCAACCAAATCACGAAACCCAAACCGAGCTCCACCCAAGCCGAGATCGGCGCTCCACCCCTTAACCCAGATCGAGCTCCACCTAGGCCGAGATCGGCGCTCCACCCTAGGCTGAGATCGGCACTCCACACCAGGTCGAGATTGAAGCTTCAACAAAGGAGAAAGGGCTGGAAAAAATGGGAGAAAAGAGAAGGAAAAAAGGGAAGAGAGAGAGCTGATCGTGGAAATGAGGAGAGAAGGAAAAAAAAAAGAAAGAAAGAAAAAGTGGGGCTGGACTGGATATGATTTTTTTATTCAATGAAAAGCTACTGTAGCAATTTGGCAATTTGAAAAGTAAAATAAAGAGCTATTGGAGTATCATTTCTTCATTTTGGCTCTCTACATGTGGAGATAGAGAGTATTGCTGGAGATGCTTTAATCCGGATTGAGTTGTCACAGACTATTTTTTATTTTTTTAACTTTTCCCATCGGAAGTAGGAGAAAATAATCAAAATATTTGTTGGTTAAATTACAAATTCCACCCACTAAGTTTTAACCATTTCAATTTAGTTTTCTAAGTTTGGTCAAAGTTTAATTTAGTCATCTAAATTTTGAATATTTCAATTTAGTACTCCAAGCTTGATTTCGTTTCAATTAAGTACTTTAACTTTTTAATTTTTTCACGAATTTTTTTATAAATAATTTTATTAGTTTTTATTTTTAAGTTTTTTAGACAAAAATAAATTTAAAGGACTAAATTGAAACGAAAACAAACTTAGTGGACTAAATTAAAATTGTCAAAACTTAGAGGATTACATTGAAACCAAACCAAACTTAGAAGACTAAATTGAAACAGTCAAAATATAGAGAACTGAATTGAACTTTGAATACCGTGCCCTTTCCGATTTGGTCATTGGAATGATCAATTTCGGCATTCCGTTTCAAATTTATCGCTAATATTATATATATTTGTATTTATAATTTTTTTTTTTTTTTTTTTTTTTTTTTTTTTTTTTTTTTTTTTTTTTTTTTTTTTTTTTTTTTTTTTTTTTTTTTTTTTTTTTTTTTTTTTTTTTTTTTTTTGTTTAATAGATACATTTAACTATTTATCAAACTTATTATTATTATTATTTTTAGAATGCAAATTATTATTTAGTTATTTATAACTTTTTTTTTTCTAAATATATATATAACTATATATTAATTTATATTCATGTCAATCTATATATTACTATTAAGAAGATTCATTCCTCTCATGTCTATTTTAATGCATTGTCAAAAATACCCCTTTAAAAAAATTATATTTACATATTTTAAACTACATTAAACAAAAAACTACATCTTATATATGAGGTTAAATAAGAAAAACAACATTCGAAGTAAATCCTAAATTTTAGACCTGAATATTTAAAATACACTAAACAAAAAACTAAAGATTATATATAAGGTTAAATAAAGAAAACAACATTTGAAATAAATCCTAAAATTTATGCCTCAATCTATTACTAGGTAACGCGTGTTCAGAGGTCTCTTTCCTATTTTAATTAAAAAAAAATCATTTGTATTTTACTTTAAACTTTTATTTAGGGTCTGTTTGTTTCGCCGTAAAATATTTTTCCAAAAAATTTTTGTAAAAATATTTCCGGAAATTTTTACAATTTGGTTGTATTTTTGAAAAAAAATTTCAGAAAATATTTTCGTGTTTGTTTCGTACGTAAATTTTTTTCCAAAAAAAAAAAACTTTTAACTTTTTAATTTTTTATCTTTTCCAAAGTAATCCATTCCATGGCTTATTCTTTTTTCCAACAATTCATTCATGTATACAACATCCATATCTTTTGAAGGTTTCAGGGTTATTTTGGTTATTTTAGAAATTTCTGTTATTTTAATTATTTTAGAGATTTTAAAGTTATTTTAAAGGTTTTAGGTTATTTTTTTAATTTTGAAAATTTGAGGGAATATTTTGAGTATTTTATGAGGACCGGGGATATTTGAATTATTTTAATGTTTTCAAGGCATCTTGGGGTTATAGAAAATATAAAAGTTGGTCTGTGAATGGGGCTTTTGGAAATGGTCTGACCCGAGTCAAACAAAAATCTACATTATGATTCCAGTAAAAAACGGAAAACGAAAAATTAATTAAAAATAAAAAAGTACAATTCCACTGATAAGTGCTTTGGGAAAGGGGCTCTAGACAAAATAAAGTTGTCAAATACCATCACATGGGAACGGGGCTTTGGGAAAGTGGCTCTAGAAAATATAAAAGTTGGTATGGGAGCTTTTGGAAATGGTCACTAGAAAAGATAAAGTTGTCAGATACCATCACATGGGAATGGGGCTCAAGAAAAGATAAAGTTGTCAAAAGAAGATGGGTCAGAGCATTTTTAGTGCGTATTTGGTACACCAGATTTAAATCTGAATTTTATGATTTAAATATAGAATCATTAGGTCCTGCCCAAAAAAATTTATTTGGTTACATAATTTTTAAGTGGGATTGATTGAAATCACAACTTAAATTTTACTTGGATCTATCCCAAATTTGAGTTCAGTCATTTACCTGTTTTTAATCTAATCTGGATTCAAATTCGGACTCAATTTACGTAGGTCTTAATTTTATTACCGTTACTGGATGCACACGTTTCTTCTTTCTTCCTATTTTCTCTCTCATCCGTTTGCTTCTCTGCTTCTCTCTCCCTTGCTCTCGGGCATTTTACGGCCACTTCACCGTAGAAGACAAACAAAAAAATACCCAACAAAACAAAAACAAATAGAAATGTAGAAAACAATCTTAAGTGTTCTCTCTGATAAGAAAAAATCTGAAAAAGGAAAAGAAGAGGAACTGTGAGGTCTGAGGAGTAAAAAAAAAAGGAAGAAAAAATGAGAGAAATGGGGGGGACAAAAGTCTGAGTAAAAAAAAAAAAAGAAGAAGAAAGGAGAGAAATGGGGAAGAAAAATAAAAAAAAAGAAAAAAAGAAAAGGGGGGGGGGATGGGGGAGGGGAGGAAAAGTAAAAAAAAGGGGGGGGTACGTGGGTGGTGGGGAAGAAAAAGGAAAGAAAAAAAAAAAAAAAAAGTGGTGTATGGGTGGTGGGAAAAAAGAAAAAAATAATAATAATAATAAAAATTAAGTTTAAAAACCAAAACTATGTACAAACACAATTTTTTTTTTTTTAAATTGTGATTTCAGTTGTGAAACCAAAACTATGTACCAAACAGAATTTTTTTTACAATCTTGAATTCAAATCAGGATTAAAGTTCCAACTTCAATAAAGTAAAAAGTCACGAAACCAAAACAGAAAACGAAAACACGTACCAAACAGACCCTTAATATCCTTCTCAAAATTTTTGCTCAATTTGTTCTTAAAAAAAAACCCGCTTTATCTAATTTGATTAAAACACACTACACTAGACTCTTTATTTTATTTATTTCTATTTTTTAATAATTTTTTTTTTTTTCACAACTCTCAAAATACCTTCCTTTTTCATTTTTCTCCTCACTCTCCCTCTCTACCCGTTGTATATCCCCTCCCTCTTTTCTTTTTCTTTTTCTTTCCTTTTTTTTCCCACCACCCATGTACCCCTCCCTTTTCTTTCATTTCCTCCCCAGTTCATCCCCTCCCTCGTTTTCTTTCTTCGTTCTTTCATTTTCTTTTTTCTCAGCGGTGCTTTTGTTTTTTCTTTTTTTGTTTTGAGCCTCCATCTTTACTGGCACTCTCACCATCATCAAACAGTTTGCTGCTGCTACTTCACCTTTGTTAGTATTTCTTTCTCTCATTTTCTCTTTTCTTTTTTCCTTTTCTTTTCTCTTCATTCTTTCTAACCTCTGTTGTTTTTGTTTTTGTTGTTGATGTTGTTGTTGTTTCCGTTATTCTTGGCGCGGGAGACAGAATGCAAGAGAGAGAAAAAAAATTATTTAATCCCTTAGCAGATGAACAGTTGCTCCTTAAGTTGGAGGAGCAACTGTTCATCAGCTTCAATATTTCGGGAAATAGGGAGGCTGCAGTGGAGGTGTTTTGGTGAATTTTTTGCTATATTTGGGTTTTTTATACGGTTTGTGGAGGCTACTACGAATGCTCTCATAGGTTTGTAACTATGTTGTGCTGTGCGAAGTAGAAGAAAAAATTAAATTGGAGGTGGGCAGAGAGTTATTAAGAAGAAGAAAACGAAGGAGACGTTTGTGAGCTCTGTATTTTTTTTTTGAAGTAAGCAGTAGCCGTGGTCAACTTGATGTAGCTTCGTCTGCTTCGTGACTTTGTGGCTTTCTTGTTTTATAAGTTTTTTATTTTATTTTATTTGTTATATAATTTTGTTGGGCCGGTCCTGAGTAGCAGTAATGGAGTCGGAGCAGTAATGTGAGGGTGGTTCTGGAAAGAAGCTCACGGTGAGAGGATATTGGTAAATAATGGCAGTTCTGTAAATAATGGCATCTCTCAACGGTCATAATTTGAAAACAAAATCGATTTCAAAAAAAAGCACAAAAAATTTGGTGGACCCATTTTTTTTTTTTTTTTTTTTAAATTTACAAATAAGAAAACAGTTTTGTGAAAACGGTGTATCAAACGAAACCTAACTTTCTTGTTTTCAATCTAACTTTTACATCCATAATCAGCTATAGTATGGCCACCAAAGATGTGGTGACATGGGATTCTTTGGAGAGTTTTTGATGAGTTTTTGCATATCGGACGCGATCGAGAGTTTTTTTAGGAGACATAAATAAGAGTGTATTTTTGGAGGGCAGTTAATACCATATTATTTTTTATTTATTTATCAGATGCTCCAGAGCCTTTGCTTTTGATGTCTTCCTCTATAAATTTCTTGTTTTCAGTCTAACTTCTAGATCCATAATCAGCTGGAGTATCCTCTGGGCATCTACGATGTGGTGACATAGAATTTTTGGAAGCGATGGAGATCGTTAACCACATGAACAAGCCTATTGAGTTCTGGATCCGGAAGATATTGTCAGATATAAGAAGTTCGGTCTTCAATATGGTCATTGACGAAACGTATGCTTCTTCAAGCATGGAGATTAATTTGGTAAGTAAAAATTTATACTTTATTTGTTTATTTATTCTGTTAAAAATGAAGATAACGTTGGATTTACTAATGGATCTATGGAAATTAAAATAAAATTTGTAATTAACCCAATTATTAAGGCAGCTATAAGTACGTGTTCATTTCTTAACTCATCCATACAGCATAGTCTACTCTCCTGTGTTTGGAGAATAGAAGGGATGAGATTTATTTGGTATAAGAGTAATTTTTTCCCCCTTGACTAAAACAATTTTAATGGAAGATGGAAACTTACTGGTAAGTCTTGTTTGCTGTAGTTGTTTGTTTAAACTGGTTTTTAGTGTGAGGAATTGGTTGCTTCGCATGGTTTGAATTAAATTCTTATTCAGATCAGATAGGTTTGAATTAAGTTCGGAACTTTTTTAAATTCATATTTATAATACTTTCTATTTTAGCTAAAAACATATTTTACATAATGGGTTGGGAATGCTCTAAACTTATATATTTTTCCCTCTCTTTGTTTGTAGTGAGAAGGTGAAATGCTCAAATTGTGAAATTGGGAAAGGTGAGGAGAGGGAAAAAATATCCGGTGGATAGGAGAGAGAAAATAATAATAATAAATAAAACTAATATTTAAATAAAATGAAAAAAAAAATTTAAAGAGTATGTAGTGACATATAAGTAAACATATAAATAGTAAGTTAACTGGATAAGAAAAAAGAGATATTTTAGTTACAATTTAGTTAAAATTACCTAGAGGTTGATATGAATATGCTTTTAGAATTACACATTTTTTAGATTCATTTATTAAACATTTATAACTATTTTTATTTTTACTCTCCCCCTTATTAAAAATTCCAAGATAGACTAAAATAAAAAAAAATAATGAGATGTCCAAGTGCCCCTTGTATTCACAAGTACACTAAATACACTGAAGAATAATAAATATTTTAATTATAAATCGTAGAAAGCCACATAGCTCCTTCCTCAAATGTTCACATTGTGAATTATGATCACTGGAGGTAAGCCAAAGCCTTATGGGGGGTTTTCAAAACATTGGAATGACACGTGTCCATTTTAGGATGGATGAGTAAGAAATTCTTATGATAGTTACAAATTGTGGTATTAGATTTGCTCAACGGAAGCGCAGTGGGTTCGTTCACTTTGGAATGAATTCTAAGGACTGAAATCCTATAAGTGTGGGAGATTATGATACCCGATCCCCATTAAAAAAAAGTGATTTTTTAAGGGGGCAAATTAATAATTTTGACCTTTGGATTTATAGTGTATATACTCTCGTTAAACCCATAGCTAGCATAAATGATCCTCTCCCTTGAATTTTGGAAACTTAATCTTGATGGGCTTCAGTAGATTTAGATTAAGAGCTTATCAAGTCAATCATTGATGGTAGTCATTTGCTAACTGCTTAGTTAAATGATTGATGGATCTTTGGTCGTTGCACTCTCATGCTTGCAACAATTACGAAGAGTTGTGAAATTCTTGTTCCTTAGCCACTGTGGATCAATGCTTTGATACCGATTGATAGGAACCAAATTAAGTTAGGAGAGTGGGTTCTTAAGGATTAGGTTGGTGTTAGGGTTACCTAGGGTTTCGGGTAGTTGTTTGGGCTTTAGGCATGGAAATTGACATTAGGAATGATTGGAGAATGGAAACAATGCAAAGAATAAGTGACTACTATAAGGCAGGATGTAACCAGAAAATTATTTTAGTGTAGGCTGAAAGTATTAAGTAAATTGATGGTACAAGAGAATGTTATTTATTAAAAAAAAAGATATACCTAGTCTGGGAAACATATTGAATCTTACCCCTCAATACCGTTTTAGAATTATTGCTAATATATATACTTATTTATTTATTTATACATTTATTAGTCAAATTCCAAATAATTTTTTTTTTTATAAGTCTAAATTTAAGGAAAAAAAGAAGAGTTGGACTGGGTTATAGCCCAGCTTAACCAACTAATGGTTCCGTTCCTGCTATAAGGGATCCACTACCTCCACAAAAAACAAAAAAAAAAAAAAAAATGAAAAGTGTGAGCGAAACTTTTAGAGAGTAAAGGTAGAGAAATCCATCAACTTGTTCATTATCCTCATCATCACTTTACGGCGACATGCTTAATTCACATTGGCTGGCTAATTACACGTGCTAAGGTGCTAGAATACATTTAGCTTGCCTTAATTGCGCCAAGCCTAATTAATTCTAGCCGACTAGATTAAGCATGTGCTGAATGTAACTAAACCACAATACATGTGCTTTTAATCAACCCAACATGTGGTACAATTACAATTAAGCTTGTGACTCGCCAGCACATGCTACCCCATGTTTTAGTTTTACTAGAGCTCCCTACGAAATTTGGAAGTCATTGGATGAACCAGCATGGATCGACACTTCATGGGACAACTGAGTTGTTGATTGGGTCAATTTGTGTCCTGATCAGCAGTTCAACTCTTCTGACTGATTCTGGTTCCTTTCCTACTAACATGAAAACACTAGGGTCTTTGACATTACGCTAAGTGGTATAGTTAACTTTGCACAAATCTATAGTTGTATAATTAAAAGACTTCTATTGTAACCATAAAATATTATGTTAATTATGATGAAGAGTCAACATCAAAAAAAATTGAAGGAGACCATGCCAACATCATGTAACATTCAAAGTGATCATGCATATTAGAAAATAATACTATTGTGTCTCTTTTCAAAAGAAAATTGGACACTTAAAAGAGAAAATCAAACACCTCAATCATGTTTGAATTGGACACTTAAAAGAGAAAATTTATTTTGAATTTTTTTCACTTTGATACCTGCTTGCCGCCGTTCACCACATCCCCACCACATCGCTCCGCTGATACTTTGGAGCCAAAACGCCGTCGTTTAGAACCTTTCCAGTGCCACGTACTCCTCGGAGATTATAGATCAGTTTGAGCGTGGTCAAGGAGTTGTGGGCCCAGGCCAATTGGAGTCTCTGGTTCAAAGACTCGGGTGGGGTATTGGGAACCACGTGGAAGAAGAAATCAAGGCAAGGGTTGCCGGTGGAGAGAAAAGTGGGCGAGTAGTCCTTTGTGTAACCCATTTGGGGTCTATTGGCAACGGCAACAGTGTTATTGAAGTTGTCTAGCATGAGGTCTATGAAGGGGTTGGTGGCTCTGGGTTTGGGCTAGTCTTGGGTGGCTTTGTACAGCTCTGGGGGACCAAGAAGAGCCATCTCTATGATCTTACTTTTACTGAGGATTCTAAATTTGATGGAGGAAGAATATTGAAGAATTCACGTAATAATAAGAGGGAGAGGGATTGTATCTGAATGATTGAAACGGGAGTGAGGTTTTTGTTTCTATTCAAAGGGAGGCAGGCATGTATCAAAGTGAAAAAAATTCAAAGGAGTGCTTTAGGAGGTTCAACTTGGCTTTTGAAGAGGCACGCACGAAACAAACATCATGGGTTGTACAAGATGGGAAGTTAAGGGATCAATTAAAGGTGTCAATAGCAAAGAAACTGGTTCCGGAGTATCGAAAATTCTATGATACGTATTGGGTGATGTTGATTGGGGAGAAGAATTTGGAGTTATTGGTAAGGTTGGTAAGAATTTGGAGTTATTGGTAAGAATTTCACATAAAATTGTTGGGTAAATAGATGAGTTGAGTTTTACTTTTAGATAATTGGTTGGGAATGGGAATGGGAATGGGAATGGGTATGGGTATGGGTATGGATATGGGTAATATAAAGGGATTAAAATAAGCCATTGGTCTAACCTATTTATTACCCATCAAAACCCAACCAAACCCGCAACCAATAAACTAGTATACCCATCACTTGACAGCTGTTTGATGATAATAACTATGTTTGGTTTTGATATCTCTCTAGTGTAACCAATAAACTAGTATTCCCATCTCCTGACAGATCAAGGACCAAAATGACCTGTTTGGCGATAATAACTATGTTTCGTTTTGATGGCTCTCTAGAATTCCCATCACTTGTGCTATTTATTTTGATCTCTCTTTCGTCTGTCGTCGTCGTTTCTCACGCCTTCAAGGTTTCGCCACTTATATTCATTCTGAACTCTCTCTCTCGTCTCTCCTCCTTGTTTATCACGCCTTCGGGAGCCTCTCAAGGTTTTGCCACTTTCCTCCGTTTTTTCAATCTCTGAGTAATGCGTTTCTTTCATTGTAATTTTGAATGGTTCGAGCTTTGATGTTGCTTCATCTTTTTCTATTTACAAGAGTTAGTGGCTGTTATCAAATTGAGTTATTTTTTTCAATTTTTTCAAGTTTTATTTATTTTTGGTTCATGTTAAGAAGATTTGTGGGTTGGATCTGTTGTTAATGATATCTAATGGGGGTTTTCTGCTTCTTTGGTTAAATTTTGATTGAAATTCTTTCTCTATAGTCTCTTTCTATCATCTTACACGGTTTCCTACTTTGTTTTGTTAATGGGTTTTCTGGGTTGTAGAAAAGTGGATTGCGCATTTGCGCAGTAATTATTTTTGAGTTACCAAAACACGAAACTGATGCCAAACAACATACATCACAGTTGGGGGAGGGGAGATTTTAATCTTGGTTCTCTTCATAAATGAGACTGATCAATGCGAGTTGAGCTACAAGCCTCTTGACTATTATTAGATTATACTTTTTAGGTGAAGTGCTTGAAGTTCAGATAAATGCCTAAACTACCTGTTTACTTATTTTATTTTATTTATGTAATAAATAATATTACATCATGAATCTATTACATTTACATTTCTAAAGTGATTAAAGAATAGAAAAGATTTATTTGAGAACAAAACTGTGCTTTAATACACACTCTCTTTCGTTCAATTTGTCTGGTCATCACTCTATAATTTTCTTGCTTTTGTTATAATCAGCCGTGCAGCCAGGAACGATGTTTCCATCTTTGCGTTCTGTTATTTCTCCATTTGGGGACAATGTGGCCACCGAGCTTGTTAACAACAGCTATGAGAATATTGAGTTCTTTATGGAAACTGCAGTTGAAAAAATCTTAGTCTTAACAGTGGAAGCTTATAATAAGCGTCAGATCCGCATGAGAACATTTTTCGAGTGTTATAGCGAGACGCAACTTCCTAAAGCCATCGTCTTAAAAGTGAATGGAACAACTGAGAAGACCTATATACCACATGATTTTGTCAAGTACAAGAAGTTCGAATTCAATATAGGCAATGACAGAAAATTGGTTCCTACGGAGACGCCAAGATGAAAAACGCCTGTAAGTAGTTACTCTGGATATATATATCTATACTCTTTGTTTCTTCTCCTAATTGGCCGATATTCTTCGACAAATGCTCCAATTTATTGATTTCTTTGATTTTACTTATAAATTTGGGGATCTTTGTAACTTGATGTAGGGGGGTTGTTTTTAGAACTTGCAATTTGGAGTCTAATTGAATGGCAAACTATTGAAGTTGATTCCAATTTATGTAGACTAGGTGTATAAGATGTAATCAGGATTTGGTTATTAAGTTCACTTTAATTTATCTCCAACCACATGGATGTCCCACACCTCTTCTCCTTGATTTTTTTTTTCAACTTTCAACTTTCACTTTTTACATTATAAGTCAAATCAATATCTTATCAATATTGAATTTTATATATACTACAATGGTAATCCGAAATATATTTGTTCTAGAATTTATTATTATTATTACTATTAATGTAATTTTTAGCATTTCTTACATTAAAAAAATGATAAGATATTGAACATCATAATTAAGTCATTTTCTATAATTTTCATATGAAACAAGAATTTTAAACTATTATTATCCTAACGTTCATTTGATAGAAACAACATTTTGTCACAGGTTTTACTAAATGCTTAACTGTGATTTTATAACATTCATAGCATTTAAAAAATGGCACTATAACTTAACAATATGGTCAAGTCTTTTTTGGTCATTTGCATCCGAAATGGCAGTTTTAGACTAAAATTATCCTAACGCTTAATTGACAGAAATAACACATTTTCATTAGTTTTGTTAAACACTTAATTGTGATTTTTAAAATCGTGTTTTTAAAATTGTGATTTTAAAATCGCACTTTTTAAAAAACGTACTTTTTTAAACAGTTAATCCAAACCGACCCTTAGTGACCAATCCTAGTCAAAAGGTTTAATTTGTTGGCATTCGGTACCGATCTTCTGTGTGCCCCTTTCGGGGGAGTTTGGTGCCCTATATTGGGGGGGGGGGGGAGAGTCTGTGTGCTCCTTTATAGGGGTCTTTTTTGACATACTTGTGCCTATGAGAGTCTGGTGCCCCTAACCTACAGGGAGTCTGTTTGGTCTCTACGCATTATGATATGTATTGTAAATAAAAGCATGTTCGAATATGTTATATCAAGTAATATGCATTATTATCTGTTTTATATGGATATTCTGTTTTATAAAAAAAACTCTTGAAGTATTAGCTTGATCCTATTCTGGTGCATATTATAGATGTGTGTGTTTACTGAGCTCAGTCCTATTCTTTTGCAGATTGACGTTTAGAGCTTTAAGGAAAGATTTGACAAGTTGCATAGTTTTTTTTTGATAAGTTGCAGACAGATGTTAGTTACTCAAGGGATATTTGGAATGTTTATCACGCTTTGGTGACTCGTCTTTGGAGATTTTGATTACATTATTTTATCTGTTGGAAGTTTTTAGTTTTATTTTTATTTTTAAGTGAGACATTTTGATGGACGTACTTTTATCCTGATATTTTTTAGCCATGCTATTTATCTTTTTATGAGGAATAGTTTTGTGCTATAGTTTTGATATGTTTTTTTTTTTTTTTTTTTTTTTGATAATTAACAAAGACTTTATTAAATGGAAAAGGAAACTATACAATCCTACAAAGAGGGATACAAAACCCTACATAGAGGGCAGAAAAAGTGACATACATCACAGCAAAAGACCCTACCAAGAGGACAGCAAAACAGAAAAATATAACTATCACAACATTACAACAACAGCAGCAAATAACACAAACAGTAACAACAATAACACCAATCGACACTTAATTTATCTAACATTATTTGTTTTAAATTATTTTAATATTATATATAATTTTATGTTTTAATATTATAAGGTGGGTTTTATATGACGTTGAGCCAACGTAAGTAATGTAGATAATATTTTATGACATTTATTGCTAAAGTTTCAAGTAATTTTCTTAAAAAGACTCATTATTTATAGGGAAAAATGCATTGATCTCACCTCTCACAATGCTTAACACTGTTTTTATTATTAATTTTTTTTACGATAGCATTTAAACCTATAGCGTCTGCTCATGATGGTTACTCTTACCATCAGGCTAAGACACTAATTGATTTTTAGTGTGGGCGAGATTTGAATTTAGGTCTCTTACTCGATGACAAGAGACTTTACCAGTTGAGTTAACTGGAACCCACCTCTTAATACTGTTAAATGAAGTAATAGAAATTGAGAAAATATCATTTTATGATTTTATCCTCCTTCTTTATGCAAAATTATCATTTTAGCCTCAACATTTCAATCTAAAGCTCCGGTGGCAATGACTGGTCTTTCTCTCTCTCCTTGTGAACAGAGTACGCACCCTTCAAGCCATATTTGATTTTCACGTTCCTATTTTTTCGGCTCCAAAATGAGTCAGGCCCCTTACTAGCAAAATGGGCCCAACCAAGTTAAGTCTGCTGTGTATTTGCCTAATCAAAGTGGGATCCAAGAAAAAACTACTTGCTGCGCTGAGAGCTGGGTCTCTCTTTCTCTGCCCGTCTAGGTGCCCACCTTCCCATCAACAATGACCTTGCCATATCACCTATACCTTTTTCCATTTCCCCACACAACCGTCATTTGCCTACCTATCATAAACTTCCCTCCTTCTTCTATCACATCCACTTTTCCATCAAGAGTGACATTGCCATCTCATCTACACATTTTTCCATCTCCCCACAAAACCGTCATTTTCCTACTTATCAGAAACTTCTCTCCCTCTCTCACATCTTTTATTACTTTGTTTTTATCTCACCATTAACTCAGCTTTGTTTTTGTGTTGCCCGTACTTCTGCCATCATTGCCCATTTCTGTTTGCTTCCACACCAGTTTTTACATACTTTTTCTCATTCTATACCCACACAACTATCCTATCCTCTCTTGCTCTTCTCGAAGTGAACCCATCATAGAAGATAATGATGAGAACAACCAGCAGATCTTGGATATCATATCTAAGACTGAAAAAATCAGCTGCGCTGATAACCGTCTAGAGCTCCCTCCAAACCAAGAAAGTCTAGGGTTTTCTCTTATAGGGAAACTGCTATCTACACGGAGTTTCAATGGTAGTGCCGTCCAAGAGATAGTCTCAAAAGCTTGGAACCCAAAGAGAACCATCACTCCCACAGGCAAAAACATATTCATTTTCGGTTTTGAACTTGAGTCAGATATGCAGCAAGTTTTCTACAAACGACCTTGGACAATCAAGGGAGCACACCTAATCCTTAAAGAATGGTGCCCAGACCTAGCTTGGGATGAAGTAGATTTTAACTGGTCCACTTTCTGGATCCAAGTTCACGGAGTCCCGAGGTCGTGGAAATCTAAAGACAATTTGGTACATATTGGTACCGAAGCTGGCAATGTGAAGGAAGTGGAATTAAATGAGGAAAATGTACATCTGTGGAACCGCTTCATTAGAGTGAGAATTGATGTTGAAGTATCAAGACCTCTGAAATCTGGAATTTTTCTGCCAAGAAAGGGATTGAAAGATCTGTGGATAGGATTAAAATATGAAAAGCTCCCAGACCTATGTTTCAAGTGTGGGATTATGGGGCATGAGAGCAGGTTTTGTGGATGACTACTGTGAGAACCACGACCTTTAACCCAATGTAAAGGCCTAAACATGATTATCAAAATAGAGACTTTCACTGTTTTCCATCCTAATCTTTAGGAGAATTTACAATGGAGTCGCCACCTAACTTTTGTATAAAAAGCTAAGAAAAAAAGTACAATCTCTTATATATTGATAAAATAAATAATACAATGTTTTAAAAAATTACATGATTTTGCCCTAGATACAATCTAAGGAAAAATAAAATTACAAGGCTTTGTGTCCTAAATATAATCTAGAAAATAGAAGTAAAATGATACATGGACTAATCTAACTTTCCCTAAGATTAAGGTTCGAGGGCTAGGGGATTGAGTGGGAAGGTATTAGGCACCTACTCAACCTGACCTAGGTCAGTCTCTAAAGATTCCTATACTACAGTTCACGACTCATCCAAACCATAACTTGCATTTTGACATCAATCAATCATAGTACATGCATACAAAGAAAATAAAAAGTGATTAATCAACAATTCCTAAAACAATTCAAACAAACAATCCTAAATACATCTAAACAATCAATGAGACATGTTAAGATTCAATAAATTTGGAATAAATATGGCATAATCAATGATGGATGAATTTCTGTACAGAAAATTGAAAATAAATTTTGAGGCCCGATTGGCACTCAAGGATCACCCAATCGGGTCCCAAATAGGCCCAATCGGGTCCCTGAAAGGATCCCCTTGCTTTGTCTCTCTAAAACCCTTAATCTCCCTCAACAAACACACAATCAACACACACTTTGAACAATCCAATCCGATAGGATGGATCCCCTTGGATTTATGAAGAAAACCTCCTAATTCTTAATGAATTCTAACAACTAATTCTATAATCTCCTAGAGAGAATTCTATGAGTAACAATGAAGTTCTTTGATAATGGGCAACAATGGAGGAGTGGGAGAGATAATATCTCATGCACTCCTCTCATTGGCTGAGCTTATGCTCTCGTCTCATTGGGTGAGCTAGTCATGCATTTCTCATGCTCTCCTCTCATTGGGTGAGCTAGTCATGCATTTCTCATGCTCTCCTCTCATTGGCCAAGCTCATGCTCTCTTCTCATTGGCTGAGTTGGTCATGCATTTCTCATGCAACAACCAAGGTACAACCTTAGAATCTCTAACAATTAAGTACAAGGGGTTAAAGCCTAGGAATGTACTAGACCCCCAATGCACTTAATTAACTATCAAGGTACAAGCTTGGATAGCTTGGACCTTACTAATCATGAATATAAGCTAATACATGTTTTAATCAAATGTTAAGCTAAGCCAATCCGTGCCTTAGTGGCTAGGGTAAGCATACCCACGGATGTGGGATGGTTGGGGTCTTAACATTGCCCCCCCATCTAAAACACCTTGCCCACAAGGTGTGGGTAGTCTTCTTGGAGTTTGAACAAGAGCTCCCATGTAGCTTGAACACCTTTTGCTTGCTAGAAGTGAGTAGTCCTTCCACAAAGTCCATACTACTGGAGAGCCACGGCCTAGGAGGTATGCCAAGAGGTTGGAGAAACCCTGCAGGCTTGCTAGTCTCATGCTTGGGTAGTATTTGGTGCTCATGGTTCCTCTTGGGAGACAAACCCTCGGGTTCCTCAAAGACTTGAGGAAATTCTTCTACTAACTCTCGGATTGGAGCACCAATCTCTTCTTGTATACTAACTAACTCACAAGGCATAATCTGAAAGAGTAGTCCCTTTATGGTAGCCTTCCCCTTGAAGTCCTTGCTACCTTGTATCAAGTTGGGTTTTTTCTTCAACCCTTGCAGCGACACTTTCTTTCCTTCATGCATGAACCCCATCATAAGGTTCTTGAAGTCCCAATTAATCATCCCAAGCGTGCTCAACCATTGGGTACCCAATACTATGCTATATACTCCCAATTCTAGCAAGTTGAAAGTCAATTTCAAGTGCAAGCCTTGCATCTTGAACTTCACTTCTTTGCATTCACCCAAAGTTCTTATGACTTGGCCATTTGTTACCCTTACTCCAAAGTTGCTTTCCCCATCAATTGGTAGCTTCAATGTCTTTGCCAAAGTCTCATCCATGAAGTTATGGGTGCTTCCAGTATCAAGAAGAACAACAGTTGTTTGGCCATTCACAATGGCAATCACTCTCATGGTGGAAGGAGAGGTGCTGCCCAATAAAGCACATAAAGTGATCTCGGCCTTTGCTTCTTCTAATTCTGCCTCAACTTCTTCTTCCTCAATTTCTACCAATTCGGCCTCTTCATCTTCCACTTCTTCAATAAGATATAGTTTCCTATCCTTGCACCTGTGATTTGAGCTCCATCTCTCATCACAATTGTAGCACAAACCCTTCTTCCTCCTCTCTGACATTTGCATAGGTGTTAACCTTTGCACTTGCATAGAAGGTCTTGCACTAAACTGTTTGGAATCCCCACTCTTGTTCTCAACTTGAGCTGCCCCTTGTTGGGCTTGTGACTGGACCCATGAGCCTCGGCTTGGCTCATAGGTTGGTCTTGTACTTCTCTTCACAGTTGCCAAGTACTCCTCTTGTATCTTGGCCAAGGCATAGGCCTCCCCTAAGTTCCTTGGCCCTTGCATTTTTACAGCCAACCTAATTTCATCTTTCATGCCACTCATGAAACAACTCAATTTATGCATGTCAGATAAATCCCTCACCCTATTGCTAGTTGACTCAAATTGACTCTTATATGCAGCAATATTATGAGTTTGTTTCAATTTAGTCAATAATTCCATAGGATCATCATAGCTAGCAGGCCCAAACCTAATTTGTATAGCTCTAACAAAATCATTCCATCCATGCAATTCATGCTCACAATCTTGGAACCACACTAGGGCTTCCTCATCTAAGTGATAAGAAGCATGCATTACCTTTTTGGGTTCAAGGACTTGGTAGTAGTGGAAGTATTGCAATGCCCTATATACCCAAGCTGTTGGATTACCACCTTTGAACCTTGGAAAGTCCAATTTCATTGGCCTCGGGTCCCTTGCTCTTCCTTGGTTCCACGGAGGTCCATCTTGCTCTTGCCAATAAGGATCTCTATAGTGAGCTCCTTGGTACTGCCTTACCTTTCCTGAGCTGGTCTCCCTCTTCTTGGATCAAACCAAGCTTCATCTTGGTCATTCAAACCCCATTGGTCCTCTCTCGGGTCACCAAAGTGCATCCCATGCCTTGGAGGGGCTGCAGGGGGCTTAAACTGTGCTTGCTGCCCCTGTTGCCCTTGCTTCCTTCCTAGCCAAGGTTCCTCATAAGGAGCATCAAAATGCCCTTGAAATGGAGGCATGAACCTAGCATTGTTCCTCACATTCCTTCTTTCCTCAATCGGGTCACTAAATTCACCCAAAATGGGTTCATTCTGACCATTTTCAAAAAACTCACCTGTTTGCATACCAACTCGTGGTTGATTAGCTCTGACTCTAAAGTCTTGATTCAATGGTCTCATGGGCATAGCATTCCTCACCTCAGCCCCTAATGGAACTCCATGAGCTTCTCTAGGAGCTATTGGAATTTGCTCTCCCAAATTAGCTTGAACCCGATTTGGACTTTGCTCCTCCTGCCTCGGTTGCACTGCTGGTTCCTCCACCAAGGGTAATCTTTTCATCACTTCCTGCATCATAGCTCAAATTTCAGCCACTCCAGCCTCTAATCGATCAACCTTCAAGTGCAATCCCTCAATGGAACCTGTGTGATCATCCACTTGTTGCTGGAACTTTTGCATATTCTTCTCGAGAACCGCAATTTGACTGGCTCTTGTTTCAACCATGGCTCGTATACGGCTCTGATACCAAATGAAAGGATCCCCTTGCTTTGTCTCTCTCAAACCCTCAATCTCCCTCAACAAACACACAATCAACACACACTTTGAACAATCCAATCCGATAGGATGGATCCCCTTGGATTTATGAAGAAAACCTCCTAATTCTTAATGAATTCTATCAACTAATTCTATAATCTCCTAGAGAGAATTCTATGAGTAACAATAGAGTTCTTTGATAATGGGCAACAATGGAGGAGTGGGAGAGATAATATCTCATGCACTCCTCTCATTGGCTGAGCTTATGCTCTCCTCTCATTGGCCGAGCTAGTCATGCATTTCTCATGCTCTCCTCTCATTGGCCAAGCTAGTCATGCATTTCTCATGCTCTCCTCTCATTGGTCAAGCTAGTCATGCATTTCTCATGCTCTCCTCTCATTGGCCAAGCTCATGCTCTCTTCTCATTGGCTGAGTTGGTCATGCATTTCTCATGCAACAACCAAGGT
Source organism: Fagus sylvatica (assembly GCA_907173295.1). NCBI lineage: Eukaryota > Viridiplantae > Streptophyta > Magnoliopsida > Fagales > Fagaceae > Fagus > Fagus sylvatica. The sequence goes on from OU015770.1 coordinate 35,743,464, forward strand.
ACAACCTTAGAATCTCTAACAATTAAGTACAAGGGGTTAAAGCCTAGGAATGTACTAGACCCCCAATGCACTTAATTAACTATCAAGGTACAAGCTTGGATAGCTTGGACCTTACTAATCATGAATATAAGTTAATACATGTTTTAATCAAATGTTAAGCTAAGCCAATCCGTGCCTTAGTGGCTAGGGTAAACATACCCACGGATGTGGGATGGTTGGGGTCTTAACAGTCCCAGAGAGACCCGATCGGCACTCCAATAAAAATGGAGGCCCAATGACCTTTAATCCAAAAAAATAGTTTCTAACTTGTCTTGAAACTGAAACCTATGCTATTTTTATCATCTTTAAAGCCATGATTTATATCCTAACATGTTCCTATATTATTTAAAAAATTAACCAAGAAAATACATGTGATAAAAAAATAAGCAAAACAAATTTAAGCATATTTATATACAACCAATCATGTAATCATGCTTTGAAATGAACAACAAGGGAGAAAGGTACCTGTATGTGTTGTGGAGGAAGCTCCTTGATTTGATTCGATTGAATCCAACCTGAAAATTTGATTCTTGAGAAGAAAAACCGTTAAATTTTGGTTATAAGAGATTAAAAAAAATAGAATTCAAAGATTGGAATCCCAATTACAAGAGGTGGCCTCTTGTAATTTCTAGGGTTATAAGAATAGCTTCGTATTCTTATTAAAACCCTAATCCCTCACAAAAATTCTCTTGAATTTTGTTTGGGATTCTGAACGAAGAAAATTCCAACCCCCCTCTGAAAATAAGTATCATTTCATTTTCTATCTATATGGCAGCCCCAAAAATGAACCTACCCACGTTTTGGAACTCATGGGAGTGCATTAGGGTTTTAGAAATTGGATATACTTCATGAAAATCCCGAAATTCTGACTGATTTTTAGGCTCTGATTGCGGGCCCATTTTGACCCTCTAAACATTCGAATTTGGAGATGGTCATTAGAGACATATTTGTAGCCCATCATGTCAGCTTTCCAGCCCAATTTGAATCAACTCAATCGGATAATTGAGTCAAAAGTTATGGTCAAAATACTGACCAGTGTACGGGCTGGAATCCAAATCCGAATTGGGCTTTGGATAATTCCGAGTTTTTTCACCTTTGGTCAACTTCTAGTGGATTTAGAAGTCCTTATTTGGCTGAATTTGAGATTTTCTTAATTCTAATCAATTTATTAATAATTAATATGATAATTATTGGTCAAAATAATTATATCCCATTAGTTAAAAATAAATCAAATTTAAGAATTATCCTTTTGATGAAAATCTTTGTGCATGAATACTTACCATTTTAAGGTGTTCTAAACCAATAGGAATTATTTATTAATTGATTTTAATTTAATCCTTTAGAGGACCTAATCAAATTAATTAATAAGTAATCCTATGCATGTGAGCTTATGGTAAATATTTTTCAACCAATCAAATTCATTTCCTTAATAAAAACTTGGTTTTTTATCCAATTTCCAATCCGAAAAATGCACTCTCATTCTTAATTCAATTTTGATCACTTAAAATATGATTTTAAATTTATGGATCAACTTTGAATTTTCAAGCTTGTGAAATTACCATTTTACCCTTTATGCACTAAAGTGTAAAAAAGTAAAATTAATAGTTGCAAAATGGGGTGTCAACACCTACCTAGTACCCTTTCCAACGAGCATGGCTTCCGTTTTCTGGCTTTTGGTCCTTGGATGAGAACGGACAATGATTTGTCTCCACCAGGGATCTACGAAAAAGCTTTGAAGGATTTTGGTCGGAGTACAGATGAGAGTTTCAAGTCGCCGGAATTCAACAATGAAGGACCAGCTTCCCCAACGACTGACCAAACAACAACTGTCCCCGTCAGGGTGCACGACGAGGTGCAAGTACGACAAAGTGTTCCGAGTGGGACAGACTTGGAGGACACAAGGATGGCCAATGCGACACCTGAGAGTGTCAGTACGATTTTGCATGAAGACTCCTTGGCGACAAAATGTGGGTCGAGTACGCACTCCCTTATGAGAACGGTGGAGACAGAAATCCTATACCCCAACCAATGCCAACCTGTCAAAACAAATTCCACTCAAACCTACAACTTGAATTCCTCTTCTGGCCTTTCTCACCAGCCCATGGCAAGTGGCCCAATACCTGTTAACATCCAAATTGAGCAAAATTCAAAGCCCCACAACCAGACTAAAGCCTCTAACCAATCTAATTCCTCGATCAACCCAAATCATCTAGAGGCCCTGTTGAGCACTACGATACCCACGGATCTTCTTAACACTGAGCCTGTGGTCTTACCTCACCCCATACCCAAACCTAAATGAAAGAGACTAGCTAGAAATAATCCTATACCCACAAACCCAGACCCAAACTTAAGGCTTCCAGTGTCTTCTAAGAGAAAAGCAGTTGACCTTTCTACTCCAGATGTTGATATTTGATATGTGAGATTGTGTGATTCTAAGCGCCGTCTTAATGTTTCTCTGGGGGATGTCCTTTCTTCTTCGGCAGTGGCTGCAAGGCAGTCCCGCCAGTGGTGGGCAGTCCCGCCAGCCTCAATGAAGCTCTTAAGCGCCTGAACTGTCGTCGTGGGCTTGGGAACCCAGAGACAGTTTAAGAGCTTTACAGAGCTGGTGTCAAGCTGGACACTGGTGCCCCGAGTCTAAGCTGGAAGCGCCCCGAGTCGTGTGGAGACACGTGATGGAGACACGTCTTGAAGTTAGAAACATTGAATGGCTTAGAATCAAATTGGGAATGCAAGGAGCTTTGGCAGTGGACCGGGTGGGTTATGGAGGTGGGTTGGCTCTGTTTTGGGGCAGTGATATCACGGTAAGTGTGAGAAGCTATTCACTAAGGCATATTGATGCATAGATTATATCAGTGGAAGGGTTCACTGGAGATTTATGGGTTTCTGTGGGAATCCTGAACACCACAGAAGAATGGAATCATGGGATTTATTGCGAAGGTTAGGAGCTGAGAGCTCTTTACCATGGCTTGTATGCGGGGATTTCAATGAAATTATGGACAATGGAGAAAAATTGGGTTTTCGGAGTAGAGCTCAGAGACTGATGAATAATTTTCGAGAAGCTCTAACAGATTGTGGTTTGTCCGACTTGGGGTTTCAAGGACCAAAGTTTACTTGGAGTAATTTGCAAAGTAACGAGAATGTGATTTTCGCAAGGCTTGATAGAGGGGTCAGTACACGAGAATGGCTTCGGCTTTTTCCTGCGACTAAAGTTAGGATTCTTCCTTTTGCGCCATCAGATCACCACGCTGTGATAGTGGACTATAACTTCGAAGTCACCCAAAGCATAAGACGAAAGCACCAATTCAAGTTTCAAGCCATATGGGTTAAAAGGGAAGGGTGTGAGGAGGTGGTCAGAAAGGCTTGGGAGACTCCACAAGATGGTACAAGGATGTTTCAGCTTTGTCAAAAAATTAAGGGATGCAGAATGGTTCTAACCCAATGGAACAAACATGAGATTCTTTCTCTTCCGAGCAAGATAAAAGGTTTAAGGGCTAAGCTATCCAATATTGACAATAATATTCATAAGGTTTGGCAGGACCATGCAAGGCTCACAGAAAGACATGCCACTCGTAAAGAATTAAATCACTTCATCTCCCAAGAAGAGATATACTGGAGACAGAGGTCGCGAATTTTGTGGATGAGAGATGGCGATCGAAATACAAAGTTTTTTCATGAGTGTGCATCCTAAAGAAAGAGGAAAAACGAGATTGTTCGTCTTTGTAGCCAGGATGATGTGTGGGTTTCAAATAAGGAAGAGTTGGGAGGCCTGGTTAACCATTACTTCCAAAACTTGTTTACTTCATCCAACCCATCGGGGATGGGAATCAATCAGGTTGTGAATTTGGTGGACCTTGTAGTGATAGCAGACATGAATCAGTGGTTAATGAGAGAGTTCGATGCATCAGAGGTACGACAAGCTCTATTCCAAATGCACCCAACCAAGGCACCGGGCCCCGACGGTATTTCTGCTATATTTTTCCAAACTTATTGGCATATTGTTGGGCATGATTTCACTTCTGCCATTCTTGATTTTCTCAATTCTGGTAACATGCTGAGATGTGTGAATTTCACCCATATAGTCATGATTCCTAAAACAAAATCCCCTGAAAGTATTACTCAATTTCGCCCAATAAGCTTATGCAACGTGATCTATAAGACAATCTCGAAAGTGCTGGCCAACAGACTCAAAGTCATCCTCCCCTCAATTATTTCAGAAAGTCAAAGTGCATTTGTTCCGGGACGTCTCATCTTTGACAACATTCTGGTAGCTTTTGAATCATTTCATTATTTGAAAAACAAGAGAAGAGGGAAGACTACTCATATGGCAGCCAAATTAGACATGAGCAAAGCATATGATAGGGTGGAATGGGGCTATTTAGAGGCTTTGATGTTAAGGTTGGGTTTCAACAGAATTTGGGTGGAGATAATTATGAAGTGTATTACAACAGTGCATTACTCGGTGCTTTTGAATGGTAACCCCACATAAACCTTTACCCCCACGAGGGGGATTAGATAGGGGGATCCCCTATCCCCTTACCTATTTCTATTGTGTGCTGAAGGTCTTTCTGCTCTTCTCCGAAGGGGAGAGGCGGACTTTGTGTTCCGAGGCGTTGCTGTTTGTAGAGGGGGCCCAAGGGTTACCCATCTTTTGTTTGCTGATGACTGTTTGCTTTTCTTTAGGGCGACAACAGATGAGTGCCTAGCTGTTATGAACATCCTGGGTAAGTACGAAGTAGCCTCTGGCCAGAAACTCAACAACGACAAGACTTCCATTTTTTTTAGCACCAATATCTCCACAGAATCTAGAGAAGATATAAGGAATCTCATGGGGGCCTCTAACACAAATTCTATTGAGAAATATTTGGGCCTTCCTTCCTTTGTGGAGCGAAGTAAAATAAAAGCTTTTGAAGATTTGCCTACTAAGGTTTGGAAAAAGCTTCAAGGGTGGAAAGAGAAATTACTTTCTCAAGCGGGTAGAGAGATACTAATCAAAGCAGTCACCCAAGTTATCCCGGTCTATGCTATGAGTTGCTTCCGTATTCCGAATGAGATTTGTGCTTCCATAAACTCTATGTTAAGCAACTTTTGGTGGGGACAAAAGAAAAATGAGCGGAAAATGCATTGGAAAAGTTGGCATGACATGTGTTCATCCAAATCTGATGGTGGAATGGGTTTTAGAAATCTAAAGTTTTTTAACTTGGCTCTTCTTGCAAAACAATGCTGGAGGTTAATTCACCACCCTTACTCTTTGATAGGGCGGGTTTTTAAAGCAAAATATTTTCCTACATGCTCTTTTATGGATGCTAAAATTCCGACTCATTCTTCTTTCATTTGGAGGAGCATCGCACAAGCTAGAGAAGTGATTGTTAAGGGCTCCAGGTGGTGTGTAGGAGATGGAGCTGCCATCAGAATTTGGCAAGATAAATGGATCCCCTCATCTAGTGGCCACAAAGTCATCTCGCCTAATAATGTACTCCAACCTACTGCTCGAGTTTGTGAGTTATTCTCCCCATCCTTTTCTTGGAACAATGAGTTGATTGAAGAGATTTTTCTACCTTTTGAGGCAGACTCTATTAAAAAAATCCCTTTAGTAGGAGTAAACAAGCCGAATAGGCTTATTTGGGCTCAAACTCCAAATGGGATTTTTTCGGTACAAAGCGCCTATCACATGCTAGTGGAGGAATCTAACAATGGTTTTCAAGGAGCATCTTCTTCACTTTGGTGGAGTTTTTTTTGGAAGAAGCTGTGGTCGGTTCAAGTGCTGCAAAAATCAAACTGTTTATGTGGAAAGCTTGCTCTAATATTCTTCCCCTCTGCACCAAGCTTTTTGATCGAAAGATGACTTCTAATTTTTCGTGCCCTGTTTGTGGATATGAAGCTGAAACGATCGACCACACTTTCATGAATTGTTCAGTGGCCTTAGCAGTTTGGGGCAAGCATCCTAATTTCATAGCTCTACTACGATCAGGTATGTGTTTTGTGGATTGGGTGGAGGTGATTTTGTCCAGTTTGAGCTCCCCTGATATTGAGATTTTCTTTACTCTGGTATGGTTCATTTGGAGGCACCGCAATGAAGTTTGGTTGGGATTGCACCCTAGTGAGGTGCAGCAGATTTCTCTTAAGGCATCTAGATATGCTTTGGAATTTTTAGAAGCTGTTTCGGGTCCAACTCCCAGCCTTGAGGCCGCAAGAAGTGCTTGGACTCCACCATCAAGCTCGCATCTCTTCAAGGTTAATCTGGCTTCAGTGCTCTTTAAAGAAAGGCAAGAAGTGGGTATTGGAGTCGTTGTTAGAAACTCACAGGGTGTAGTCTTGGCTGCCACCAGTGAAAAAATTAGAAGTGAAGGGGATTGGCTATGGAGTTCAGCCGTATCCTTGCTTAAATCTTTAAAGCTGCTCCTATCTATTGGTTTTTTCACAGTGGAGATCGAATGCTATAACTCTTATCTGGTGTCTCTCCTCAACTCGGGAAAGGATTTCTTTACGGAGACAGGCTGGATTATTGAAGACATCCGCGAACTATTACCTTCCTTTTATTCTATTGTGAGAACCACGACCCGAGGGTCACATGGGCCTCAAAATGTGACCCAACTGACAATGGATCAACCCTCTCGATTTGAAGGTTGATTGTACATGTAAATGGAGTCGCCACTTATTTTAATTATTTGGACAAAATAAGAAATTCCACAATAACAATAATTCCTCTTTATTCATCTTTGAATTTGTACAATTGCCAATGAATTTGTAAAAAGAAATAATTACATGTAAATGAGTTTCCTAGTTACAGTCTAGTAAAAGGGAAAACTGTTTGTTTACAAGACACTTTGTAATACGAACCCTAAATTCAAGATTCGGAGGCTTGGTTATAAAATGGGAAGGTGTTTGCACCCCATTTTACCCGACATACGTCGGTCTTCTAGATTAAACTTGGCCAATATTCATATCATGTCAAAGTACATAAACTCATGTTCGCATCAAAATCCAATTTTAATGTTCAAGTTGTTGTTTAATTTATTTCATGTGAAATATCATGTTATAGTCATATAAGCATGCTATTCAAGAAAAGAAACAAAACAATCAAATACAAGTAAATAAATTTCAGTTTAGAATTTATACCTGTACGCTTGTATGGCTTGTAAAAAATACCTCAAGATTGCTTGTATAGCTTGAGAAGAATTGCTTGTGTAGCTTGCAAGAAATGCTTGTATGGCTTGGGGGTCAAAATGTGATTTTTGAGAAATTTGGGGCCAAAATGTGATTTGTGGAATTTTGGGGTCAAGATGTAATTTTGGGAAAGTTTGGGGTCAAAATGTAATTTGTGGAATTTTGGGGTTGAAATGTAATTTGTGGAATTTTGGGGTTGAAATGTAATTTTGGGAAAGTTTGGGGTCAAAATGTAATTTGTGGAATTTTGGGGTTGAAATGTAATTTGTGGAAAGTTTGGGGTTGAAATGTAATTTTGGATGTTTTGGTGTCAAAATGTAATTTTGGATGTTTTGGTGTCAAAATGTAATTTTGGGGAAATTTTGGATTGAAATGATTTGGATTTGGGTTAGATGAATTATTAGATTTTAATTTTAAAGTGGTGTTCATTGGATTTTCGGATTGGGCTTTGGTTTAAGTGTTAAATTGTAGGGTTTGATTTGAGGGAATTGGGTTTGAGTTAAGTGGGTTTTGAATTGGATTAGTTGGTTTAGATTGGATTGGATTGGGCTTTGTGAAGAGGGTTTGATTGGATTGGGTTTGAGTTGGGGTTTCGGATTGGGCTGTGAAGAATTGGATTAGTTGGTTTAGATTCGGATTGGTTTGCTTAAATGGGATTGGGCTGAGTAAATGGACACGGGTTGGGCTGACCCGGTCCAATAACTCTCTAACAAACCGGGTAGGGTTTCACTAAAAGACCGGGTCGGGTTGACCCGACCTGTCTCTTCTTTCTCTCTTTTCTTCCAGCCGCCGCCTCCCTTTCCTTCTTTTTCATTTCTCTCTTTTCTCTCTCCCTCTAACCTCACTCTCTCTTACCTGGATCGGACCAAGGCCACCATGGCCAATGTCTTTGTTCTCTCACCGGCGCCATGCACCGCCGGCGCCGCCACCATTGGTGGAGATTTTTGTTTCGGCCTTCTTTCTCTCTCTCGGCTGCTCTCTTCTTCTCTCTCCCTCTCGGTTTCTCTCTCACAGCATTTCTCCTTTCTCTCTATCTCGGCTGCTCTCTCTAACTTCTCTTCTACCACCGAAACTCTAAGGCATCCATGGCCTGAACAAGAACTCTCAAGCTCTCACCCTCTCATCCTTATGGCTCCAAACCTCACGGGTTTGATGATGGCACCACTGTGATGGCGCGTGGGTAATAGATTTGCAAGATGAAGGTTGTGGGTTTCGTATTCATGGTGGTGTGGGTTGATTTTTTTGGGTGAACCCGTGTGGGTAGGTGGTTTGTGTGAAGTCAAGACCAATGAGGTCTTAGGTTTGTGGATTTGTGTATGGGTTGTGGGTTTTGTGTGAACCCGTGTGTATTGTTGAATGGTGATTGGAATTGATGATGGAGGGGGGACTGTTGTTCTCTGTTCAGTTGTTTGCTGAAAATGAGTCTGTGTGTGTGTGTGTTCAATTGTGTCCTGTAAATGCAGGTGTTCGGGTAATGGCTGTATTATGAAAATGTGAGATTCAAGTGTATGTGTGTGAGTGATTTTGTGAGCAGATTACCATTTTGTATTGCTGTTGTTGCAATGTCTGTTCTTTTGATTCATTCCCAATATTTGTATGTGCCTGTGTATTCTCTTGAAAGAACCAAGCAATTGAGAACAATGTTAGAACAGTATGTTTGAAACAACAAATGAAAATACCAAGAAATTAAAGGAAAGTTTTGTTACTCCCTTTCTTTTGTTGTCATGCCTTTGTTGATGTTGTGTGCTCTTGTTCATCATGGTTGTGTGCTCATGAAAGAAGACAAAAGGAGAATAACGTTAGATCAATTAAGGCAAACTATTCTCATAAAAAATAAAAGGAACGATACTTTGATTCCCCATTAACCTTACCTCTGCTCTTCTCCTTTTGTGACTCTCTTCCCCTTTTTATATCAAATGAATCAGTATTATCTGTTTGTTTAAAACTTGAATTTCAAATTATTGCCAGTTGATTTCCAGATATTACCAGATAATTGGTGATTTTCTTAACTCCTTAAAACACTGAATGATTTAATTCAAATGTTTTAATTAATTAATTAATCAACAATTATCTAATTAACTTGTTCAGTTTATCCAATGTACTAAAGTCCATGATAATTTAACACTTTGAGCCAATAAGATATTTACACCTTGTTAATTAAAATTAATCCAATTAATGGACCAATCATAATTAATTTGGATTAATCTTATGTGCCCAATGCCATTTAATTATTATGCACTCTGTTCATTAAAACTTCAACCGGATATAATTTTCACACACGTGGTCCGATTCAAATACATGACACGTCATTTCAATCGTCTCAACTTAAAGATCTGTTTGATTACTTTTAGTTATCGATCAGACGGTCAAAAAACACTGTTGGTTTAAAACCCTAATTTAGGCAAGTTGTGCACTTTCCGTTTTTAGAATTTTAATTTGTAAAAACCCTAGTTTGTGTGAGGGTTAGAATATAGGTAGCAAAATGGGGTGTCAACATCTATTTCTTTTAAAAGTATTCCTAAGTTATGTAACCATGTTGCTTTGGCTTTGGCCAGATTTTCCAAAGAGAAGGATGAGCAGTCTGTTTGGTTAGAAGACTGCCCACCCTTTCTCTTTCCCATTGTATCTGTTGATTTTCCTTGAGTTTATAAAATGCTATCGTTTAATCTAAAAAAAAAAAGAAAAAAAAGGTTGGATCCAGATCAAGTGCCAAGTGGGTCATCTGGGCCCATTACAAAGTAGCCTAACCAAGGCAAGCAACTACTAAGTCCAATAAAGCTCAAGTAAAGACTTAGCCCAATTAAATTTGTTGCCCCCTTCAACACACTAATTTGGGCCTAAAGAGGTCATTTATTAAATAAGTGAAGCCCAAGAGAAAGAGGCTCAAAACACGAGTAAGCTCTAGACAACTTGTTTGTGGGGCCAGCGAGCCAACACAATGGTTGGACTCAAGTCAGCCCTTCAGTGGAAAGCATGGTTTTTAAAAACCGGATTGGATCGACTAGTTCAATCGGTTCGATTGTGAACCGAACCTTAGTCCGATCCGATTCTTTTTTAAAAACTGAAATTCTTCAAAAAGGAATGTAAAACTAGAAACCAGGGGTTTAATCGGCAAACTCGGGAATCGGACCAGTTCAGCCAAAATCATCTTTATTGCTTGATTGACGGTGAGATTTATTGTTTCCTCATTTTTTGCTTGATTGCCAGTTTATGACTTTCTTTAAATGTTTGTTATTTCTACAATATTTGACTATTGCTTCTTCATTTTTTTTTTTAATGGATTGCAATTGTTTCTTGATATATTGATTCCTCTTTTATGATATATATTTTTTTAAATGTTTGTAATTTATCTATACTATAATGTAAAATCGAAGCTTTTTGATTTTTGGTTGACCTCATCATGTTGCGCCACATAAGCTTTTGAAATCTTACAATTTTATACCTCATTATTTTAATATATATTTTCTAATTGAATTTAAATTTTATTCTATTATTAAACCTTCCATTAGAATTTTGACACATCATATTTTCTTTAATATAAGAATATATTATTCCATATATAAAACACAATCATAATTAATGTCTAATACTAACATATATTCCATATATAAACACAATATAAATATCTTTTAATAATAATCATAATTATCAATTTTCATCAAGATTTTTAGAGTTCCTTTTTTTTTTTTTTTTTTTTTTTTTTTAATTTTGTTGCTGGCAATGGAGAAAGATGGATGGATTTGTTATAATGAAACTATGTGAGCTTGAAATGAGTTATGAAAATTATTTAGGTTTGATCATATAATCATGTGCCCATGTATTTATTTGTCATTCTTCTTATTTTAAGTATCCTTTATTTTATTTTTGGATAGAAACATGATCCATATGGTAAATATAAACATGAATCGTGTTTTATAAAAATTGGACTATATTCAACTTATACCAAAAGAAAAATTACATTATATTAAATTTTAATTATCCTATGGTAAATACTTTCTTAGTTATTTTTTTAAACCAAAAAGTAGGATTTATCCTAAATCCGATTCGTAAAGTCTCTTTATCGATCTTGCTTGCAACATTTTGAACTACAAAAAAAAAAAAGAAAAAAAAAAATCAACAAAAATCTATTTAATTTAGATTTTATTTTCAATAATTTTCCTGTGCATCGCACAGATTTGCGACTAGTTGTAAGTATTTGACTATTGTATTTATTGCTTTTTGCTTGATGGGTGGAAATTGCTTCCTAATTTATTTCTTTCTCATTTATGATTTTATTTTAGCAATTGCATTTTGGAAAATTTTATTTGATTATATGCAACTATCATTTGTGATATATATATATATTTTCCTTTTAAGTCTTTTAACCTTTTACAGTTTTACCTTTTATGTTGATTAGTGAAGAATAGAATAATTGGAATTAATTGGATGATTTCGTTTATTTATTTATTTATGACGTATTCCTTTTATATGGAGTTCACTTAATAAACTCTCTTTCAATCTCAAAGAAAGATGACTAGTTTGAAGTACACTTAATAAACTCTCTTCTAGAGTAGGATGTACAAAAATAAGCTCACTCTAATAGTTTCTCAAAGATTTGATCAATATGGCTCAAGAACTATTTGAGAAATTTGATTTTCAATCAAAAGTATTTGAATGATGTTGAATATAAGCTTAAGAATTGATGGATATTGATCTTAGATCTTGTATGACTTCAATCTCTATAGTAAATGTTCATATATGTGAGTATTTATAGCCAAAAATAGATTATAGCCGTTTTCTAGCTGTTATACATAAAGTACCAAAAGCTGTCATTTAAAACTAACCGTTATTTTCGTCAAGACTTGCGAATATAGGCGTCTAGATCATTTACTTTTTGGGCAGAGAGGTTATGGGTTCAAGATCTAGTCGATTGAACGGATTTAGTTTACTAAGTTGTGATATAGGTGTCTGGATTACAATGTAAGCGCCTAAATTGGAATCTATGCGCCTAGATGCTGATTTAGGCTCCTGAATTACAAATTTAGGCTCCTAAATAACAGATTTGAGTTTTGTGTCCCACAACCAATCCAAGCCATGACCGAACTTGAGATGTGATCTTTTTGATGTTCTAGGTCATTCCTAATCATGTTTTAAGTCTATTAAGATTTGTTCATTAATCAAATCCAAGCTTAGATCAATTATAATCAAACTTATATATTTATCTTTTTAGAAGATTCTAGTTATTTCTTTGAAAATTATAAGTACGTTTTCAATATTTTTCAAAATAAAAATTGAGGACTTTAGATAGATCTAAGTTCTTAATCTTTTTGAGTTGGTTTTAAAGTTGTTGAGCCATAATGATCAAAGTAGATAAACTTTACAAAAACCTAACTCTCACTCACCCCATTACATAGGAACATGATGTCTTGAGGATTTTCTTGTTTCTTTGGCTTTAACTCACATAGCTTGATCTTCAATGTATTTCCAATTTCAACTTTGGATGCCACTTGATGCGATTCAACATTTGAGCTTTGACAAAGTTGCTTTGTTTGAGCTTGTTGACCATAATGGTCCAAGTGTTAACTTGTCAAAGATATGCTTAAACATAAAATCATTAGCTAGCTTGAAAATATCATTTATAAATTCATTAAATCTTTGTTATCATAAAAATTACATAAATGCCATTGGATTAATTAACCAATAGAATAAGTATTGAAACCTTAAGGCTAACACTTCATTATCCATCAGACATGGTAGAAATGCATGGAAGTTCGAAATTGAGATATAAACTTTACCAATCACATCAAATTTGCTAACCAACTAACACTATGTCTATTGGGAGGCATGGTTGTTAGTTTGTGGAACTCCAAGGCTGATAAAACATGCATGACAAAGCCTCTCCTTGAATCACACCATCAAGCATTAAATGCCCTACCAATCATTTCAAGATCAGAATAAGACCATCCCTTGAATTTGTTGGAGCTTGTGAGAACCACGACCCTTTACCCAATATAAAAGGCTCAAACATTTTGAGTGGACTAAAGTCCTAAACACAACATGAAACTTGTTTACCATCTTTCTAAAACTTGTTTACAAACAGTCTAGTGGAGGGGATAAGTTACATTATTAAGAACAAACACAAAACTCATCCACGAGAACCAGAAGAAAGAGTTCATGGCTTCATCCACTATAAGGTTGAATAATACATTTCACAAAACTATGGCACTCAGAAAAATAAAAGATGACACTGAAATTGAATAGAAGAAGCTTTTGTTGGACTACTAGTATTCGCCACAGATGGTTATGCACTTGGCACCGTTACAGAGCCTAATGCATTTATCGTTGCTGGGCAGGGTACAACCCTCCTCTTTTTGATTGCCCACAAAAATCCAGCAACCTACAAGCGCAATAGCATCAAAGCCTAAAAGGAAAATTATGCTAAGAGCTAAGTAAATTTTACGTTTACGTTCTTGATTAATATCTCTGAATTCTTCAAAGTAGTTACATGACTCATTCGGTTGGAGACCCTCTTCATAATCGTGTAGCCTCTGATACACTCTATCGCGCTTGGAGGCCATATTGTATTGTTCAGCTTTATTCCTGTTGTAATCGTTTCCAATATTAATGAAAGCAAACAAGGAAGCTAAACTTGCCAAAATAGAGAGAGTGAAGAGGAACCAGCGGTTTGACGGCTTGAGACTCTGTGAACCATTGCAAACTACTGTTAAAATAACTCCTTGGAAGACAACGTAGAGGCTTCCAAAATTGCGAGCTGACGATTTAATATTGTCGAGACTCTTCTCTTTCTCTTCTATTATTGCTTTGAGTCTATCTTCTGTTTGCTGAAAACTTTGAATTTCCATTTGATTTCCTTGATTATTAGCCATGAGGGTAGTAGACACACCTCTATCGGAGATTTTACAAAGATGGATAATTTGTGAATGAGAAATACAAATTCTTTATTTTTATAGTAGCTAGGTAACGGCTTTTTCCTCGTCTCTTCCGACGACTTTAGAAAACAAAAAATTATGAAGTCTCCTCCACGTCCCACCTTCATCAAATGGAGGAATCCCCAACGCCATATGATTGGGAAGGGACATTAGATAACAATGGTGATTCTAAGATTTTTTTTCTGGGTGATCATTAGCTTAACCACTACCACTGCGCACTAACTATAACTCACTAATCTAATTCACTCATAGACGAGGCCACTATTACACAATCTGGTATGGTCCCCACGGCCAAAGTATCACTAACATTTATTTAGGAAAAAAAAAAAGGGGGAACTCCACAAACTAACAAACAATCACAACAAAATCAAAATAAAATTCTTACAAAATAAAACCTTTTAGTCGCCCCACTCGCATGATGGTGTTTAAAATTACATACAGAAACTCTAAATCAGTCACCACTCACCACAAAGTAATCCTAGTTTTGAGCTTTCTCCAAAGACAATGTGTAAAGGTTATTAAAACTATAAAACAAGCGGTCCATATATGAAATTAAAAACAATTCTTACGCATGTTTTGGTTAGCAGAAAAAAAGTACTTCTAATGCTCAATAATCTGATACCGATTCCATGATCATGTTGATATTAATTAATTCACTATCTCCATATTTGATGCTTCCTCGGAGTCACTACATACTTTATCAAGGCTTCGGAAGCTGCAGAAAGCTAAAGGTTGGAAGAAAAGAAAGTGATTCCAATGACTTGTAGAAAAGTGAAAATAGAATCACATTAAAGTGTTAGCCAAAAAATAATGGAAGATTCTTAAATGCCATTCACTAATTCTCTAATACGTAGGATGGTCCTCACCTCCCCCGAGTGGGGAAAAAAAGTAGCTATCATAGAACTCTTACACTTCGATTGGGAGAGGGGAAAGGAGTGGAAAAGAATTGAATGAATATGATTATTTAAGAATATTCTTTCATTTCCCTTGTTTGTAAGATTAAGTATGAGGGAATGAAAATGACAACTAATTAAGGTTAAAGTAAAACTTTATAAGACAACTAAAATCATTTATGGAAAAAGAAATTTTAAGTATCACTCGGATAAATTGAGAAATGAAATTCATATACTAAGTAAGTCTGTATGCACAAGTAGAACTTGTGGAACTTAAAACACATGAGAAGTTCATTTCCAATAAAATTATGGCTTAAAAGCCTCCTTAGTCAAAGGTGTAACCCAATTTTTTTCAATTATAAGATAGAATTTATAGATTTAAATGAGATTAAATAAGAAATATCATCAAATACATGCTTACAAGGAAATCTGGAGAATCCTCTGTCTACATTTCTACACTATGAGTTTTCTTTGCTACAACATAAGCACTTGTATTGCATTTTGTGGGTACAACTTTAAACTCAACACTGCAAAAAGACTTATGCATTATAGATGACCAAAGCTGGAACTACTGAACTTGGTTGAGAGCACCTTCAAAAAGACTTATATCCCGTACTTCAGGTTTTTGGATAGCTTGAGATCACCTTCCAAAACCCTTTATTGCTGCACAGAGAATGGAAATAAGCAAAGCACAAAGTCATGGATCTAACCCACCATAATCAAGTGGCAAAAAGTAAAAAAATGCACTACCCAAAGTCATGGATTTCTGATTATGTCACCAAATTAGTTTAAGAGCAATGTCAACTAAAAGGGGAAAAATTATTTCTCTAAAATATAAAATTAAAGATAAAAAAATCTGGCTAGGTAAAAAATTATAATGTAATGTAAATGCCCAAATTGGCATTACAAAAAATAAACCAAAATCTGTTATGCCTAAGAAGCAATTTGACAAGAATTTCATTCTGTTAAGTGCTTGGTAACAAATCAATACGAAAACAAATATCAACAAATTTTTTTTTTCTTTTTTTTAAGGAACCAACTAGCAGAATTTGAAAGACAAAACCAAAGCATAAAAGCGAAAAAGAAAAAAAGAAAAAGGATGTGATGCTTACCATAAACTTACTTCAACAATGGATTCTTTTCTAATCCAACTAGGATTAGGTATATTAATTTACAAGGAATTCTTTATTTCTTTTCTAAATCCAACCAGTTTTAGGTATACAAATTTACAAGCAATTCTTTTCAAATCCAACTAGTATTATGTATATTAATTTTAATAGGCATAAATAACCCTATACAAGGGACACCATAAAAGAAAGAAAGGACAAATACAAGGCTAACACCTAAAGTTCAAAGTACCTATAAAATCCAAAAAACCTGACACAGTACAGGGCCTTGCAGATTGATCCCTCTCACAAAAGATGCCACTCACAAAAGAGATCTAGGAATCTCCATGTACTTCACATTACATCATCATGTAATGTGAAGTATATGGAGATTCCTGCATCATTGCCTTTGAAGTAATTTATATCGAAGGCAATGATGTAGACAGTAAAAAAGAGTTCAAGGAAAAATAAGATAAAAAACAAAAAGATTCAAGAACTATGGTCTAGTTTTGATGTGGGGTCTTCTAGACACCTTTCATAGGTTATTTTAGTTATTATTGAGTCTTAGTATTAATTTCTTAGGTTAAAATGTTGCTGGTCAGATTTAACTTTTAATTAAGCTTATTATAATAAGGGCAGTTTGGTAATTTCCAAATTTTCTGGAATGGGCGGTAATGAGTTGTTTAAGAAACCCATGAGTCTTATTTTATGTCTTGAGTGCTTTTCCTATTTGGTTTAGAAGTTCTTTGTTTTTCTTTATTACTAGGAGTCCTAGTCCTCTAGGAATAGGTTATTTAATAGTCCTAATCCTTCTAGGAAAGGATTTAACAATAATGTTTTATCTTTCTTTCTTTAAGTTCTATTCTTTAATTTTAATACCAAACAACCATCGATACCTCCAGATCTCATAAAGAATCTAATAGTACCTGAGGGAGAGAATGAAGAAGATAACGAAGATCATGGTGATATGGTATACCAGGAAAATGAATGTGTTAGGGATAATGCACCTATTCAACAAGCAATTGATGAAGACTTAACTCCATTACGTAGAGATGATGTGCTAGCAGTAGAATTGTTAAGAGCGGAATTGAGGGCCTTAATAGCTCTTGATGAAGTAAATGTGGAACTTGATGGAAGTACATTCATCAACGATGACTTGGCTACTAAGGAATGGGATACAAATTAACTCCATTAATGAAGATGAAATATATATCAACGATAAGACAAGCTCAAATAAAGAGGATGAGTCACCTAGCAACGATGAGACAAACTTAGATAAAGACGAGGAGTTTTCTAGCAATGATGAATTTGACTCGTTTGATGATATGTGATGTATCTACATAGTGTAGATCTAGTATTATGTTTTACATTTGTTTACATCATTAACAATATTTTGAGTATTCTTGTATTTCGACTTATCATTGTTTGTTAACATCCTTGAATGTTTACTTTTCACTTGTTTAAATCAAAGAATATATACTTTTAAAAGAGTTTTTTTACAATTGTTGTCGTGAGTTGTTATGATTGTTGTGGACTCATATATTCTTACTCAGCTGTTATTATTTTTGAAAATAGTTATATTGTACAATGGGTAGAGAACGAGGACGAGGACAAGGCAAGACGTTGTGTGTAACTAATCAAGAAGAAGAATCAAATTTAGGCTAAAAAATGCCTCATCCACCTAATGGACAACTACATGAGATGGTTGACTCAACGTCTCAATGTGTTTTTAGTATTTATGTTTTCGCTGATATTTACATATTAGTGACGATATTGTCTTGTCATTGATAATCACATGTCGTCGCAAATAGTGACGTATCAACGACGACTTATTCACTAATGTTTTTAAGTTATTTGCAATGACGATAGTCATTATTAGCAACGACAATGTCGTCGCTGATGGTTGTATAATGGCAACAACAAAATATCGTCATTGAATTTGTAATAGTGACAGAGTAATAGTAGTGACGATTAGCTACGACAAAGTCATCACTAATTAAATCAACAACAACTTTTAGAGCATCAATGACGGCTTTGTGTCTTTGCTAAAGGCCAACTTTTAGAGCACACGTATAGGTTGATGATCTAAAATACAACATTTACTTAGAGCATAATTAAACGACACTAACATTTAACAAGCATTGAAACCTCATTTACTTATCACACTACTTATCCATTGTTCAGGGAGCAAACTATGGAAAGCAGAACGATCAACATTCTCATAAATCATGTTTGAAAGGACTTCACTACACATTGAACAAGCCATGTGGTAAAGTTTTATATTTTAAATAATTATTCCTTATGCATATATATAAATAAAACTACTACATGTATATAATATATATATATATATATATTAGCAGTATTAGTTAACTTGTTTGCTTTTTTAAAATTGAAACAAGTACAACAAAACTAAAGCCGAACAAGAAAATATTGTCTCCAAGCGCAACAAAGTGCATCAGATGCTATTCAATTATGAAAAGCCACAGGATGTGAGAGATAATAAGTCAAAGGAGTTTAAAAATCTTTTTGAACAACGTAAACATAATATTTACTTAGGTCTTTTCATAATTATCTTCCTAGGCTTTGTTGTTGTTATGCTTGTAGGTTGCTGGAAATTTCTCGAGCAATCAAATTAAGTAGGGTTATTACCTGCGCCCAGCAATGACAAAGGTACTAGACTGCCTAGTGCATAACCATCTACAGCGAATACTAATACTTCAACAAGACTCAAGCTTCTTCCATGCATGATAGAATTTAGTCTGGCCAATAAAGTTCTTCTGCTACTACATCTACATGTTGCATTCAATTTTTTAATTTCCTTGGCGCCTTTGTTAGTTATTATTTTGCTGCTTATGTGAAATGTATTATTCAACCTTAAAGTGCATGTACTCTTCTTCTTCTTGTTGATGTTTGTTCTTGATAAGCTCAGTAAATATCATTCAATTTGGTCGAGTTTTGTGTTTGTTCTTGATAATGTAACTCTTAACATAAACAAGTTTCAGGTTGTGCACTTGCTTTGTTTGGGAGAGTTTATTTGCATTGGCGTAAACAAATAGGCCATTTTTGTCTACTTTAATCTCTTTTTTGTTGTTAAATTAAAAATTACACCCTTTAATTTTGCTCAAAATTCAATTGTGTCCTTTAACTTTGAAAAGTTTCAATTGGGTTTTCTAACTTTGAGTTGGCTTCAATTTGGTCCTTTTGTTTAAGTCGGTTAAATATTTGCCGTTAACTATATAAAAAACGACACAAATTTTATTTTCTTTAATTATTGAAAAATACTGAGATTCTAGAGCATAGATGAGGATAGATAGAAAAGGTAAGGAATCCGGATGCAAGCAAGGAGAATATGTCTGTCTTTCCAAAAAATGAACAAAAGACATTTTTATATAAAAAAAAAAAAACCACAACAAGAACATATTCAACTACACAGATTCTTCAAACTAACTACACAGATACAATCAAAATCAAATATATCTTACACCCATTGCCAGTAAAATCAAACAAAGCACCAAACCCACCCGCCGCTCCACCCATGCCGGCTCTAGAGTATAGGCAATGAGGCCATCGCCTAAGGCCTTCAAATGGAAGAAGGCCCCAAATATTAGTCAATAGAATTTATCTTATTTTAAAAAAATATTCCAATAAAATCTTAAAAAAAAAATCTAATTTTAAACTGATAAAATCTTACTTTAAAAAAAGAAAAAGTAAAAAAGGCCAATGAAAGAAAAATCTGGGTTATTAATTATCTTGTCGGAATGATGATTAAGTCTCAAAATTTAGCCAATGATTCAATGGATGAAAGCTATCTTAGTAGGTTGTGCACTCTATGTGACTTTTTATTTTAAACGGTTTAGATTCTTTCATATGTAGTACTTTAGGTTCCATATTAAATTTTTTTTTTTTTTATAATTCAATAGTTGGGGGATGCGGGATTTGAATCTAGATGTCTCCGTTTAAAAACCTAAGTGTGTTGAGCTACAAGCTCTTGGCGGTTCCCAAATTAAATTCAAACAAATAGTTACATTGCATTTGATTTTCATTGAAGAAGAAAACATTTTTTGTGTTTGAATTAAATTGAAGAATTTAATGTATTGTACCTAAGAAACTATACCAGTTAGATTTTTTTTTGGTTAAAAAAAAAAAAACACCACCCTTCGCAGTTCGCACGCCACCAAGAGCTCCATATTGGTCATGAATGAGGGTGGTACGACTATGAATTTTGGCGAGGGGTTGATGTGGTGATGGTTGGATGTGAGTAATTGATTCGTGAGGTTGAGATTGAGCTGTTTCAATTTTTATTTTATTTTTCATTTTTTAAGTTTTTATTTATGCAAAAATGAATTTCTGACCTTTTTTTTTTTGACAATGTGAAAAAAGTAGGACTATATCTTTTTTAGGGGCTAAGAGCATTCCCATCCCGTGATCCAAAATGTATTTTTAACTACAATAGATGGTACTGTAGCAAAAAAACACAAAAATAAGGCTCACAATCGGTCATGTATTTTGATAATTTTTTTTACCAAACGCTACAGTATCATGTAAAGATACATGATTCAGTAGCGTTTTGCAAATATTAAAACTCACTTTTTTATTACATTTCTCTCTCCTTCGAATAAAAAAACTCTATTTCTCTCTTTGCTCCTTCTCATACTCGCATGGCACCATCACACCAGCCCCCTCTGCTGCCTCTCAATTTCGCATGGCACCAGCCCCGCCCTTCACTCTCGCACGGCTCCAGGTGGTGGTGGTTATGGTGGGTTTGTGGTGGTTATGGGTTTGAGTGGATGATGTTTGTGGTGGCCAATCTGGCCGTGGGGCGGTGTGGCAGTCGGAGCTTTAGGCATTGGGGCCGCATTGACACGCAAAATTGATGGGTTTTGTGTGATGGGTTTGCCATGATGAGTGTGGTGTGAAATTGATGGGTTTGCTATGAGAAAGAAATTTATGGGTTTGCGGTGAAATTTATGGGTTTGCTGTGAAAGAAATTTATGGGTTTGGAAGAAAGTTTTGGGTTTGTTGTGAGTTTGGGTTTAGGCGAAATGGGTTTGCTGTGATGTTGTGATTGGGCAGTGGTGATGTTGTTCGCGACGGGTGTGGGTGTGGGTGTGTTGGTGTTGGTGGTTCGCGATGGGTGTGGATATAGGTGTGTTGGTGCTGGTGATGGGTGGTTCGTAGCAGGTATTGGTGATGGTGGTTCACGACAGGTGTTGGTGATGGTGGTTCGCAGCAGGTGTTGGTGATGGTGGTTCATGGCAGGTGTGGGTGTTTGTTGTTAGTGATGGTGGTTCACGGCAGGTGTTGGTGATGGTGGTTCACGGCAGGTTTTGTAAAATGAGTTTAAGATTATTTTAATAAGTTGTTTTTGTAAAATAAAGAATGAGATGTAGGGTGTTTTGTAAAAGTGGGTAACTAAAGTAAAAAAGTGGGTTTTTGAAGAGGTAAAATAGAGATTTTATACAAAACCGGCTGGGAATGCTCTAACATAATGATTTGGATGGAGCATGACGGGAGGGTTGAATTGGAACCAACTTAAAGTTAAAGGATAGTACAACCACGAAGATGTAATCAGAATGAGTAAAGATCACAAGTGAGTGTGTATTAATCCCTAAGAGAGAATAAATTATTGTATCTGATGTGAATCTCAAGTTCAACATAAACTTGAGAAGAAACTATTACAATTAAATTTTGTAATAGTAAATTTATTCGGAATTGGTCCTGTGGTTTTTCCAAATAAATGATTTTCTAGTAAGTATTTGTGTTCTGATTGATATCTTGGTGATTGACTAAAATTATTTTTAAAATTTCTTAATTCATATAAGACTAGATTATGTTCCAACAAAAAAAAAAATCACATTATAAGCATTAATTGTCGTGGCTATCTAATTTAGTTGGTAGTTTGAAATGACGCGACTTGTTTTTGTTTGTCCAACTCTTACACAATGTAAGCATTCCACTGTGAATGAGATCTCGGTGTTACTTGAAATTGTTGAGTTTTTATTTTTATTTTTATTTTTTTATCTTTTTTTATTTATGTAATTGCACATCTCCTAGTCCTAACCTATTGATTACTTTTCAACAACCAGATAATATCTAAGATCAGTTCAATGTTCCATTTGGATTTCCATGATAGCATAGTTCAGAACCTGGGGCCAGCAATTTAAGCAATCAACATCAATGAAATATAATACTTCTGCCAGGAGTATTTCTCCATCTCACAGAAAAAACATATAAAATGCAAAGTCCATACAGCATTAAAATATAATGTGTATATGCATACTTGATCTTATATATATTGAGTTCATGGAAGTAAGGAAATATAATGTGTATACGCAAACTTGATCTTATATATATATATATTGATTTCATGGAAGTAAGGAATGCATTACTATTTTCTACTGCTACAACTACAAAGAATCTTTACTTTTCTTTTTGGTTTAAGGTGCGCGTTAAGCCAACATCTCACATATATTGAGACTGGACATATATTGAGACGGGGCTGAGTGTCGAAGTAAAATGCAATATTTGCTCTAGCAGAGCAGCCAATTCAACCAGAAAAATAAAGTTCGGATTAATTATATGGGGTACATATCCATCCTCTATGATTTCCCTGCTTCAGCTGTATCACCATCTTCTGTTTCACTGCCTAATTTGACAATATCTTCAACTAGTATCTTTCCTTCTGTTGCAAAGAAAAATGACAAAGTATCAGTCATATAAAGTGGCTGTAAAACGATTGAAAGTCAATCAGGAGAATGAATAAAAAATCACATATATGCAAGATTTTAGACATTAATGGCCATTCAGTGAAGAATCATTTTATTTTTATCCCAAACAGCAATCGAAACCAGCTCATAACATTCCCTATTGAGTTCCCCCAGTTGAGTAAGACATGCAGATAGACGTTTAAGATCTACATTTATTATCAGAAGAGAGAAATAATTGCCACTGACCTTTATCCTTGGACAGGTTGCTGATAAGTTCCTGAATAACCCTCCTTGTCCAAGGTGTCCTTGAGGTATGCGGCAGCAGATGCAACCTCCTCAGGTGTCACTTTCCATCATAATCCCTGGCATAAAAAATAACATAAATGTGTTGATTTAACAGAATTCGAATGTGATGACACTGAATTCTCAAGAAAGAAGATAGTTGGAGTTGACAATTATTTTGTTGTCAGGATAAAATTAAAAGCTTATCTGTAAACTACTGATGGTAATTATCAGTTATTGACATCAGATGCATGTGCAGGAGGATTCAAAAGTACGCCTACCATGTGACTTATTAGGAGACTAACAAATTGCACTGGTGCATTATTGGAAGTATTTATCTTTAGGGTAAAAGAGTAATCTTTTTGGACAAGTTGATGCAGAAGATCGATACTAACAAATGATTTTGTGTTTGCTTCATCTAGCAGAGCAGGTTATATATGATAAACATTAAACACAAGTATGAAAAATCTCAAATCTGGAGAAGACTGCTAAACTATGAAATAAGATCATCAGTATTCTTTGAGCTGTGGTCAACAGGAGGAGGTGAATTTGGAGTTGCATCAGTAAAAGTTTGACTCTCTTTTTTCTTCTATTTTACTACAAGTTGGCTGTTCCAGGAAAGTTTAACATGCTAGGAGGTTTGGTCCCCTCCATCTCGCCTCAGGTAGCTTTAAGCCATAGACAAAATGCAATGGTCTAAATTTTATTTTATTTTTTCTTTCTATAATTGAACCTCTCAAGTAGCCAATCATTTATTTTCTTGTGATTTCTTCTGCTATCCAGACAACAAGATATGCCTCTCTCTTTTCTTTTCTTTTTGGCTAATGGGAGAAATACCCTGATAGGCGTCATCTAAAGTAAAAATGATCATCCATTCAGCATGCATTAAGATTTAAGACAAGGTATGCCTGAAAGGCTTGTATACCTGCTAATTTGTTAGAGCATAAAGAAACAGCATGCAATATGTAATGCTGCAATTATGTAAGTAAAAGTACAGGATACAATTAGTTTTCAGCAAATACAAAAATACTCGATAAGCCCCGCGGAAGGTTCTGGTATTAACCCCCAGCCCACACCACCTCTTTTTTCTTTTGGGGAACCATTTGAACGATAACTAGGATTTTAATGTCAGTTTAGCTTCGATTCCATAATTCTATATCCTTTGGTATGAGCTAGTCTAAAAACATCCTATATGCACACATCATAAATGTGAAGAAAATTTCGGTAGCAAATTCAACACAGCATCACCTGTCGAAAGATATGGTACTAAAGGGCAACAAACCTGTCAAGCAACCGCCATCAGTCTCCAATTTTTGCATCAACCTCATCAATTTCCTTTTCAAGCTTGTGGAGCATAGCATCAACCTGAAACATGAACATTTTGTAACTTGCCAGTTGCACATAGAATGCATACATTCAAGAGGCAGCAGCAACTAAAATCAAGATTAAGATTGGAGCATTATAACTCAAGAATTTTTAAAATCTAATTACCCTGTCTATCAGTGCTGAAGAAACCTTGTGATCCACAGCTGTCTCAGCAGCATGGTCGCTGTCCTCACTGGCAGCTTTGTATGCCTTTTTAGCTTCTTCTTCACCATCTGTACCCTCGTTCTCCACCACACTGTTATACAGGTTTATCTGGAAATGATATTAGCAACAAATAAATATAACCAACAGCAGAATAATGAGACAAACACAAGGTTGCAAAGGAGAAAGGAAAAGCAAAAACATGGCAAAGTTTTACACCTTAACTACTTGTGATTTCTACACATCAGCGTGAAAATTACATAGTTAAAATGTTGTTTTATAGTACAGTTGATAACAAAATTCAAGGGGAAATGACAGTGTCACCCATGTGGCAGTGACCATGGATGATGTAGCTGCTGCTCAAGATATATATATGATTCTAAAATAACACACATATGATGATGAAGAGTACTAAAGTATCATTCTACTGATCACAAAGATGGTCTCCACTAACAATTTCCAGTAACAATATACATGAAGGGGGTCTATATTTGGAAGACAAAATATTGGAAATTTATTTCGTTCCTCATAATAATAAATATATATATTGGAAACTTTTTTAGGTCCGAAAAGTGTGGTCTCTAAGCTCTATGAGTAAGCTGGTAGAAAGGGTAAGGGGTGAGTCAAGTCTGGACGTACCCCTGTCATGGTAAGTCCCCCAAAGAGGTCTGCTCGTTGGGCTCCTCCAACTTTCAACTGGTATAAAGCCAATGTTGATGGAATTGTTTTTTATGATATTCAAAAGATTAGTATAGGCGTTGTTTTTCAAGAGAGAGGGAAATAGACAATACGTAGAAGCAAAGAAGTTTGATGTACGTAAAGGATAGTGACTCCTTTTGCATTGAAGATTATAAAGTTACAATCAACCCCCGTCCCCCCCAACCAAAAAAAAAAAAAAGAAAAAAAAGTGGAGATTGCACTTTTGAGAAGTGATACTAGGAATCTTCAAATAAAAATACTGCCACTTTTCTAGGACTTCAATAGTTAAAAACATATTGGTTCATAATTTAGAGATACAAATTAGTTAGCTTACCTCCTTTTTGACAAGTCGTAAGAACTCTTCATGCTTCCTGCTTACTGACTAAAATGAGAATCAGAAAAAGCAAAGAAAAAGCAAATCAGGAGTCTTGTAGAAGACCTAAATCTAATGACAATGGAATATAAAAGTAATTGAGAAAGAGGAAGAGAATGGAGGCTAGGGTTTTCAAGTGGTTCGGCTATGTGAGCCTACGTCCAAATGATGTAGCCAATGAGCTACATCTTTATTATATTTTCTTTGTTTGATATTTTTGGATGATTATAATGTGTTGTGAGGTGTCCTATTTATACATATGACTACTAACACAACTTTCCTATCTAACCTATGTGGGATTCCTTAACATTCTCTCTCAAACTCAAGGTGTAATTTTAATGAAACCTTTGAGTTTGTTTACAAAAGAATAACTCAAATATCTTGGTTCAACTCGGCTTGGCTCGTATCTTGGCTCGATGGCTTGGATCTCGGCTCAGAGGCTCGGTGGCTTGGATCTCGGCTCAGAGGCTCGGTGGCTTGGATTTTGGCTTGAAGTAGATCTCGGCTTGGCTTGGTCGGATCATGGCTTAATGGCTCGGATCGCGACTTAGTGGCTTAGAGGCTCGGATCTTCAAACGGTCTTGGCTCAAGATCTCAGCTTAGTGGCTCTATGCCTTGGCTCATGAAGATAAAATAAAAAAAAAGTATATCCCACATTTTTTTTTTTTGAATTTTGAAATTCAAAATTTGAAATTTGAATTTTTTCTTTCTTTCTTACTGGTCAATGCCAGTTTTCTCTTTTTTTTTTTTTTTTTTTTGAATATTGCAAATAAAATAAAAAGGCATACAAAGGAAAATAAAATGACTTTTTTTTTTTTTTTTTTTTTTTTTTTTTTTTTTTTTTTTTTTTTTTTTTTTCGGTTAAGCTGTAGAGACCTAGGGCTGACATCAGCAGTAGTTGGCGTGGCTTCATTCGATGATCGACACATGGCAGGAAGAAGCTAGGGCACGTGTGGCGCGTGCTGAGACTGAGGCGAGTGGATCGGACGGCAGGAAATGCCAGTGGCACGTGAAGGCGCGTGATCCATTGGATTGGCTTGATTTTTGCTCCATTAAACAGATCGGCCTCTTATCTTTCGATTTATGGCGTTTATTTGGTGTATAGGCGACAGGAGATGGTGGATCGGAGATGCGATGGTTCTGGCGGCGTTGGAGGCGGGTGCAGGATTTTTGAAGCTGTGGGAGGTGCATCCTTACTCCGATTGTGCCGATTTTTTCGGCTTTGTGTAGATCAGCTTCCGATCTATCGATTGAAGGTGGTAGTCACTTGAATAAGTGGTTGTAAGATGCAGATCTGGAGCATTGTGGACGGCGGCGTGTGAATGAGGAATCCGATGCTTTTTGCCGCGCGTGAAGGCGCGTGAGGTAGGTGATGGTGATCGGAAAACATGGGTTTTTCCGGTCTTGAAGTGAGGGATTGAGTTCTGTGATCATTTTTCGGAAAAAGAAAGATTTGTGGTGAGGAGCTTTTTGGATGTTTTTTTTGTTTTTTTTTTTGAAATGCGGAAGCGGAAGGATCGAGTTGCTCGTTAGAGCTCTAGGGCTCTGATATCATGTAGAAGACCTAAATCTAATGACAATGAAATATAAAAGTAATTGAGAAAGGGGAAGAGAATGGAGGCTAGGGTTTTCAAGTGGTTCGGTTATGTGAGCCTACGTCCACATGATGTAGCCAATGAGCTACATCTTTATTATATTCTCTTTGTTTGATATTTTTGGATGATTACAATATGTTGTGAGGTGTCCTATTTATACATATGACTACTAACACAACTTTCCTATCTAACCAATGTGGGATTCCTTAACAAGTCTAAATAAATACCATCACATTAAAATAAAATAACAGACAAACTATGGCAGGGTAGCACACCATCAACATTAATGGGACCTCACCCATATCCGTATACATTGGGGAAATTACTGATAAATCAAAGCTGTTCAAGTAATCTGTAACAGAATAAATAGAAATTCTCTGAACTATATAGATAAACATCTTCTAAATCTGGTTCGAAATAATGGAGCCAAATAAATTATATTTTTTAATGGTGGATAGCAGTGTATCTATGGGCAAAAATAGAGCACCCATTTTCTTAACCAATTAAACATCTTTATTTGTTACAAAGTTTCACCAATATAGGTAAAAATGGGTGAGGCCCCATCAAGATAGATAGTGCAGTGCCCTATCAAAGTATCCCCCATGACATAAAAATAATGAGACTTAGACAAGCCTTGTAAAATTTAATTACTTCCAATCCTTACAGATGCTGAAGCCAAAACAGCCAGTGCACGACTGAGCTCACAAAGCTGCTCCACTTTCTCCATTGTTTTCACTCTAGCCTGTTCTCCTGCTTCTCTAGCTGTTGCTGTAGTCATCTCTTCCAAAGCGACATCCTTTTGGCTACTGGCAGATTCCTTCATCCTGGCCTGCTCCTCTTCCTCTTCCTCTTCTTCTTCCTATATATTATATTATTTAAAATCATTAACCAAAGACAAAGCTTTTACCAAAGACCTAGAAACTAAAGGACTATGTAAGTTTCAGTGCAAAAGAATTACATGCTCCTTGCGCATTAATCGACTTATAATACAGTAAAGCTTGTTTAATTATTTAATTATAATTGATGTGCATCAGAAAGTGTAATGAAAAATGTTCTTAAGAAACTAGACTAGGAATTTTAAGTCAGACATGGCATATACAAACTTCTGACACTTTATCCTTCTCATATGTGATGGACAACCTTCTTTTAATACAAGTTCAGGAAACTCAGGTTCATAATTTCTGACAACTTTGCAATTATGACCTTTTGTTAATATTACAAAAATTATGGTGGAATTTTAAGGATAACAGAAGACAAAAAAGCATAATAAATAACTTAGATAAAAATTAGTAAATAGAACATCAAAAGAAAAAAATATAATCTGCTGGCAGAATGAGTATCCATAATATTAGGAAAGAAAACTAGAACCATGTGCATAAAAGAAATACCAATTCTCTAGCCCCACAAAAATCCCCTGAAGATTGCAAAAACATCTAAAGCACAGTATAATCAACCTTGATCAATTCTTCCTGCATTTCTAGGAACTCCAACTTCCTCCTCCTTTCTGAAACAATATCTTCAGATGGCATAGTTGTCACTTGAACAGTATCCACAACCTCATCTGGCAGAGAGGAGATTGCTTCTTGAACAACTTCCTCTGGCCTTTTACCAGACACAGAGAATGCTCTGCAGAGGGTAACAGACCACAATTAAGCAGTTTAGGTGTGGTTGTATGGCTTGAAAAAGAGAGAACCAGGTACAACATTAAGTTACCTTGAGAGAATCAAGAGGGAAGATGGAAGGGAGTGGTTGAGAGATAAATCCAACCAATCACGCAGCTGCAAACAGATAAAAAATTTACATGCTTTTTTTTTTTTAATAAGTGACAAATAACTTACATGCTTAAATAAAGAGAAACTTTTGTACTCTCTATGTAGAGAGAAATATAACAAAAAATTGAAAAGCAATAGCTAAATTTTCTAATGGCATCTTAAAAAATTAACACAGATAAGTTACTGACATCAGAAGGAGTTCACTGCTGTGAAATAGGTCGAATTAGACTGCTTCTGGAAGGAGTCAGGAAAACTGTTAATCATTAGCATACATTTTTTTTTATAGGTAATAAAATGATGGCATACTTTTTTGATATGTTAATCATTAGCATACTTGATACATGCCAAATGTGTGTATAAGAAATCATTCTCACTGCTTCGGCACATGCCTTGTGTTGTCTCTAGACGATAGTGTGAGTTCAAGAAAAGGTCAGAGTAGGCTTTTTGGCATGAAACAAAAGATTTTTCACAAATGACCTTCTGTATGCACAATTAACAAATGAGGCAGAGACCAGTTGTGAGAGATTCAGAGGCCCACTGTTAAAACATACTTGGCAATGGTGGCCATAAAAGGGACTTCTGATTAACATAAGCTGAAAACCCCATGCCCAGACCAAAAACTACGCAATCAAGCTAACAGAAAGTGGGGAAAGAGGAGTGAGGGGGTGTGGAGCAAAAATAACATGGATCTTACTCTTAGAGTCTTTTCCGAAGCATAAACCGCAGATACGCATCTGTTCCATATGGACTGATCCCCATATATTTGCACATGTTTACTAACCGAGGCCTGTATTTAAGAACAAAACAGGTACTTTTGTCAAATACTGCAGTGATAACAAAAACACCAATAACCATAAGAGTTACTTCGTCACTTGATAACCAAGAGAGTCTAAACTATAGTGCAAGAAATACTACCAAAATATGAAGTAATAAGTAATAACCAAAACACGGACCTGCTGATGTTATCCAAAGTAAGCTCATCATTGAAAAACTTGGCAAAGCCTAAAATTTCATCATTGAAAACACGGCCACCTCTTCTGAACTATTTATCACAAAACAAAAACAAACATAATATATTACCAACAGAAAAACCGATGATTACATAGTAATTAAAAATCCCTTGTTTATGAAAGGGAGAATATATAAATGACATACCTCATTGATAAATTCATCAAGATCTTCCGCTGTCTTCTTAATTTCCCCACTTCGAGAGTGCAGGATTTCCTTTGCCATTTCTTTCACTGTATCCTGAAGAAACTTTGCATATTCCATTCTTGCATTTAACCTCCTTTTTAAAGCCTCCTACAGTGGTTAACCATAATAAGTGAGACCAACAATCTCCTTGATAATGGGACTGTGTAAAATCTGAAGGGTATATACATAGACACGCATGCATATGTGTTTGAGTGTGCCAGAATTGTGGTAGCCTACTTCAACTATCAAGACTGTTGACAAATGGAAACATGACACAAAAGCATTTAGGTAGACTTGTAATGACTTGCCTAACATTTTAAGTGCTACAGTACATGAAACATCAAATAGTCAGTATCGCTCGCTCAAGCATAAACCATTGCAATTTGCAGCTTGTGCAATAGTTGTGCAAATTCAGATGACACAAATCTATAGGAATCAATAGATTGGGATTTCATCAAACTAAATAACATATCTTGCAGACTTGCAATAAATAAGTTTTTCTTCAATTTTTTCACCTGGAGAAATGCCAGCAGCGCAATCAATATTTTTATCTCAACTTTTTCAACCAGGAGCCTTTAAAATTGTTAAAATACCTTAGGGAACCCCTTTCAATCTTCACACCTGATCAAATCTTTGGTAGCTTGTTGAAACTCAAGAAGGAAAGATATTTTTACCTTGTATTTATTTTGCCCTCTAGTACACTGCCTGTGTACATGGGGTCTCCCTTTCCCTCTTTTCTATTAATAAAAGTCTCTTTAACCAATCAAAAAAGAAAGAAAGTAGAACTTCCTATATGAATGGTGTCTTAGATGTGCTTAAAAGAAAACATAAATTGTTTCTCACTTAAACAGTTTAATAAAACCAGTTGTTCCTCACTTTAAAGATAACTAAAGAATCCTTGCAAAAGCAAATAGCTCAATTCTGTTAGACAGAATTCATTACCAAAGAATATATAACACCCATCATATAATTTAACTTCTTTTTTTTTTGATAAGTGCCATCATATAAGAGCATTTGCATCAGTCTCAATAAAATTTGAGTCAAATTATATATATAACACCTACATTTTCTCATTTAACTAACTTACTATTCACGTCAAACCACATCACTCTTTATATCTTTCTCTATTTTTATTTAAATAGTTTTTTATTATTTTGTTTCGCACACATTGTTTTCTCCGTCCCATTTTTTCACTGCCTTTTTTTTGTTTTTTCATCTGATTGCAACACCACGATTTCACCTTTGCAAAGCCATCAAACCCACAAAACCCACACCCCATCCACCCATCTGCAAAGCCATCAAACCCATTAGATCGGCGCTGCATCTGCAAATCCCCCATGATTTCAACATCAAACCCACAAGACATCTGCAAATCCACCACGATTCACCATCAAACCCACAAAAAAACTCCACCAAACCCACAAAAAATCCCCACCAAACCTACCGCCAAACCCATCTGCAAAGCCACTAGATCGGCGCCGCTTGTGGGAGCAGAGGCTGGCATCGTTTGGGAGCAGGGGATGGCGCCGTTTGTGGGAGCAAGAATTGGCGCAAGATCGAGAGAGAGAAAGGCCAGACGGATCTTGAAGGGAGAGAGAAATGAATTAAAAATTGCGTTGTTGAGCTATAGTGTCTCCATGAATTGGGCGTGGAAAGAGTGTTTAGTGTAGCAATGTTATTTTCAATTTTAGCATTGTTGAGGCTGATGCGTATAGTTTATTTGGGTGGATAGCAATATTTTAACAAAATGATAAAACTTAGGTACAGTTCCTTAAGTTAAGTATATTAGGTTTTTAGTTGAATTTAAATATTCTTAGAAAATATAACATTGTTTGTGTTTTATTGGTTAATACAACCATGTGTTTGAATTCAATTGGAGAACCTAATGTACTTGACCTAAGGAACTATACTTAAGTTTTGTTCTTAACAAAATTTAGCATTTAACTAGGCTGGTGTGAATGCTCTAATTAACTTTTTTTTGATAATCAATGCTCTAATTAACTTTAAACTTTAATCCCTTAGTTATAGTATATTTTTAAGAGAAAACTCATAAAAAAACAGTGTACAAAGCCACATAGGCACCTCGTAGACTAATATGCTTTTGTCACAGAAAAATCTCATGGGCAGTGACCATGACCCACGGATTAGCAATAAGGGTAAAAATTTTGGGCACCACCCTCTTATAAGGGTTATGGATAAATAAAAATTTAAAGAGCTAAAAAAATAAGGAAGAGACCAATGAGGTTGGTCCATTGACCTCCAAAACTATGAAATGGGAATTGTATGTAGCTTATAAAGAGTATCTTCAGTGACAGACATCAGAACTATTACTTGTTCTTTCATCTTGCATGTCCTGGAAGGTTGATGGTAACATATTGGGAAATAATTTCAGGAATACTGGCAGCAACAACTCCATAAATGGAACTATAAGAAAAACTGCAACTGGAACTAGCCTGAAAATGTCAGCTGTGGTGCGTGTGAGTTGTTGTCTCTCCCTTTTGGAAAGACTCTTCCCCTTAGCAAGCTTCACCAATAACCTTGAGCTGATCCTAACATCAGCCCAAAGTAGTTTTGTACCCAACCAATAGTGTTGCAATGTAGATAAAAATTCACCCTTCCAATGGCGCAACTTCTTAGCCCAGTCCTCCCTATACGTATTGATGTTGCTCTGGAATCAGTGGACGGCAGTCAAGACGAGCAGCAGAGTAGAAGACCTGCAAGAGGAAAACAGGGTGATCGGAGGGGCACCGGTTTGGGGCCGGCCTAGGAGGCTCCGATGCCTTTGTTAGTCAAGGTCTTTCCGGTTTCAAATGCAGAGAGTAATTTTGTATTTTTCAGTGTATTGTTCATACCTGAGTACGGAAGGAGGATGGCCTTTTATGCCTTTCGGTCATCCACGTGGCCTTCCGGAGGCCGTCCAATCTTGGGACACGTGGAGAGTTTATGGCCCTTCATCTAGCAGGTAGTGGCCAGCTCGTGCGTGGTGCTGGGCGACGCTGCGAGGGCTTCATCCCCGGGATTCTCGGAGGACACCTGTTCTAGATAAGGTGTTGATTCGGTGAGGTGTCTCACTTGGTTCCCGTAGAAGATAAGGATGGATCTGAGTCTGGTGACTAAGCTATTGTGAGCAGTAGAAGGGAGTTGATCAGATGAGGGAGTGGACGGTTTTTTTCGCAGTGGAAGGTCTTCATCCCTTACTTGGGAGAAATTGACAAATATCCCCTTCAGTTGCCCCCCTATTCCGTGGTCGTTTTGCCCAGACGGCCTTCGGAATACTAAGAGTCGGGGTCAGGCCAGTAATTTCGTCCGCCCCTTTTTTCTTTTTATTGAGCTTCATGGCCATAATGGGACGCGACGGTTTTCCATTTCGCTGGGACACGTGTCGCTTGGGGGATGGGTACACGCTCCAATGTTCAACCGTCTCTCTTAATACTGGAACTGCTCCATTTATGTCAGCGTCTTTCTTCTTTTTTCAAAAATTTTTTTTGGCTCTCTGTACTCTTCTCTTTTCGACTTGTTTGGGGTTTTGCTAGTTCGGGGAAGTCCTTGCTCCGGTGACCGTTTTCAGAGACCCCTGTTCACGGCAACTGTTTTTCCACCGGTAAGCTAACTTCCTTATTCTCTTTTTTTTTTTTATTTTTTTTTTATTCCCTGCACCGTGGTTGTGTTTTTAGTGGTTGGGGAGCAAAAGGTTTCGCCTTTACCCTCTTTTCTTCATTTCGGTAGGTTCTTGCGGCGAGGTTGAGTGCAGCATTGCCTTTAGGACCCTTATCCCGAGTCTTTATGGCTCTAGGCGTGGGTGACTCTTCGGAGTCGTCGTCCTCTGGTGAGGGGTATTCACCGACGCCAATATCCGGATCTGAGGATCTCGGAAGTCAGGGACGGTCTTCCGAGACCACCGAGTCATTTTCATCAGACTCTGTGTCCCAGGAGCCTCGTATACCCATTTCGGTCCGGGACCTGAACAAGCCCTTCATAGCTGAAGGGGTGCCTTCTAAGCTTATAGATAAGGATATTGGGAGATTAAGGAGCCGGTACCAAATTCCTGAGAATATAGTGATTAGGTTACCTGAAGACCGCGAATGGGTGTGCTCATCCAATGGGGAAGATGTTGCCCTTTATGAAGATAGTCTAGTTGGTGGTTTGAGGTTGCCCTTTAAGCCCTTCGAGAGGGAAATCCTTCATCGCCTCGGCGTATCCCCCAGTCAATTAAACCCCAACGCCTGGCGGATTATGACAGGCCTTCAAGTTCATTGGAGGATGGCTTCTGAGGGGGAGTACAACTTGACTGTCGACGAGTTTTTCTCTTTATATAAACTGACCTACATGCCTTCCACACCGGGGATTTGGGGTTTTATGCGTCACAAGGGGTCACCGAAGCTCATTTTGGGTCTCCCAAATTCCAATAGGAGCTGGAAGCCGAAGTTCTTCTTCCTATGTGGCAGTAACTTTGAGTTTACCCCTGGGGAGGCAGCAGGCAAGCTTTATGGCCTTCGTCGATCCTGGGGGATTCCCACCGCTAATGGTGCACTTACCCCCTTTTTTTTTTTCTTTTTCTTTTTGTTGCTTGTTTTTGACATTGCAATTGACGGCCTTCTGAGGATTTATCCTATGAACTTTTTTCCTTTTCAGCTTTTCACCGTCCTTCTCTGTCCAAGCGTTTAAAACAACGCCTTACGTTGGTCACCGACTTTCAGAAGGAAAGGACGGTGGAATTAGTTGACCTTCTATCTCCTTTTACTTTAGCATAGTGGTCTTTGGGCCCTGAACCCAGCGCTGAGGTCGAGAAGGCCATCCAGGCGTACAACCGAAGTGGGTGACTTTCTTTCTGAGTTTTTAGATGAAGGTTTGTGCAGTCTTTTCTTGATACTTCTTCTTGTTACAGGCATGACTACCAGGGCTGAGCGTAAGCGCCTGAGGGAAGCGGCACAGAAGGTGGATGACCTTCCTGATGCGAGTGCTCTTTTTTCCAAGAGAGCCAAGTCTGAAAAGAAGGTGCCTATGGAGAAGGGGACCAGTTCCAAGAAGGGAGGTCGTCAAGAAAAGTCCCTTCCTGCTGCTAAAGGTAAGGCTCCCGAGAAGGTCCACGTGTATCATGAGATCCCTCCTTCACTTGTTGGTGCATCAAAGGGGAAGGGGGTGGCCTCTGATGAGGTTCAACCAACTATTTACAACAGTTCCACCAGGGCAATGGACAAGGTGAAGGAGATGTACAAGACAGTCGATCTGGAAGTATATGACCATGTTGAGGATTTGGATCTTCTCCGCTTATCAATCCAAGACTCGTTGAAGGTCGTCTTCTTCCCTTTTTGTTCTTTGAATATATTCTGCATAGTTCTTCTTTTGACCTTCTTCCTCTTTTTCAGGCTGCAGGGCAAATGTTCATCTTGGGCAACCGGGTTCGTGTATCGCAGCGCGAGTCTGTGAAGCTCAAGGCAGAGCTCGAGAAGGCTAAGGCTCAAACTCTTGCTCATCAAGAGACCGCGGAGGTCCTTAATGCTGAAAGGGGGACTCTGAAGAGCCAAGTAAAGAAGCTGGAAACCGACCTCAAAGCTAAGGACGACCGTCTGTCTGTTCTGGAGAAAGAGCGTGATAAGCTATTGCAGAAAACCGTGGGCCTTCAACAACAGGTCTTAAATGCTCGGGAGACGGCCGTCAATGAATTCAAGACTTCTGAGGAGTTCGAGGATGACACTCGCCGCTACTATGTTGCAGGCTTCGAGAATTTCAGGAAGAGGGTTGCTCTTGCTTTCGGGGATGCCCAGGATTGGGCCATGGTGAAGATTATTGATGACGAAGAAACTACTATTGCAGAAAGGGATAGTGAGGAAGAAGAGGAAGGGGATGATGTTCAGTCCAAAGAACAGGTAGCCATTCCACCTAATGTCCCTTCTGCTCTTCCTAGCAACGACCAGAGTGGCGGTCTGGCCTCAGGTTCTACGGAAGGTCCAGCTGCTTCCATGGATGAGGGGGCCACCATTCCTTCAACTGATAATGAAGCGTCTTAGTTTTACTTTTTCCATGTATAGCCCATCTAGTAGGTTTTTCTTTTGAAGAAACAAACAATGTTGTTCTAAAAAAAGTCATGTTTACTCCTACTGGAAGGGGTGTGACCCGCACTTAAAACAATCTTTTGGCTAGGGTCATGTTTACTCCTTGTGGAAGGGGTGTGACCCATACTTGAACAATCCTTTGACCTGGGCCATGTTTACTCCTTGTGGAAGGGGTGTGACCCATATTTTCAATCAAACTATGTTCTTACGCAATTTATTTCTGCCATTTCTTTTGAAGTCGTTGCTGTATTCCCTTTCATTCTCGTAAATCAAAACGTTGATTTTTATACTGCGATGTTCGCGGCGGTATTAACGGCCTTCTGGCGAGAAGCACGTCGTATGAGACCAACTTGACAATATACAGGAGAACTTCGTTGAAGGTCTTCTTCGAGAAGTACACCCCCTGGGGTGTCTGGCTTAGTAATATGTGGAAGATCTTTCTTGAAGGTCTTCTTCCGTGAGTGCCCCGCTTGGGTGTCTAATATGTAGGAGAACTTTCTTGAAGGTCTTCTTTTGTGAGTGCATTGTTTGGGTGTCTGGCTTAGTAATATGTAGAAGATCTTTCTTGAAGGTCTTCTTTTGTGAGTACACCGTTTGGGTGTCTATCTTGATAATAAACAGAAGATCTTGCTTGAAGGTCTTCTTTCGCAGGTGCACCTCGTGGGTGTCTAACTTGATAATAAACAGAAGATCTTGCTTGAAGGTCTTCTTCTGTAGGTGCACCTCATGGGCGTCTAACTTGGTAATAAACAGAAGATCTTGCTTGAAGGTCTTCTTCCGTAGGTGCACCTCGTGGGTGTCTAACTTGATAATAAACAGAAGATCCTGCTTGAAGGTCTTCTTCCGTAGGTGCACCTCGTGGGTGTCTAACTTGGTAATAAACAGAAGATCTTGCTTGAAGGTCTTCTTCCGTAGGTGCACCTCGTGGGTGTCTAACATTTGCACCTCATGGGTGTCTAACTGGTGCATCTCATGGGTGTCTAACATGTGCACCTTGTGGGTATCTAACTTGTGCACCTCGTGGGTGTCTAACTTGTGCACCTCGTGAGTGTCTAACTTGCGTGGAAGGGCGATCCTCGTGACGGTCTTCTACTATGAATGCACCCCGTAGGTGTCTGATTTTTTTTCTCTCTCTTTTTTGTTTTAGAGAGACGCCTGTCAAGATAATGATTGATAATATTTGAGTAATAGCAAGCATACTTAGACAATTATTTCAGTGAAGACGGTCTTCTATTCATAGATAAAAGATATTGTTTGGGTATACAACAAGCATACGTAGACAACTATTTCAGTGAAGACGGTCTTCTATTCATAGATAAAAGATATTGTTTGGGTATACAAACTTCTTTATCATAAAAAGGTAACTGATGTGCGTACCTCAAGGGTAGTATTTCTTGAGATGCTCAGCGTTCCAGGGATGAGGTAGCTTCTTTCCATGACAGTCTTCCAGATGATAGGTCCCTCTTCGGTAGTACTGGGTGATCTTGTAAGGACCTTCCCAGTTGGGGCCTAGCTTTCCCTATGATGGGTCTTTAGTTGCTTGGGTGACCTTCCTTAAGACCCAGTCGCCGATTTCAAAACGTCAGAGCTTTACCTTGGTGTTATAGTACCTGGCCATTTTCCCTTGGTAAAGTGCGATTCTTTGTGCTGCTTTTTCCCTTGTTTCATCCAGGAGATCAAGGTTCAAACGAAGCTACCCTTCATTTTCTTCTTCTTTGTGGAAGGTCGTCCTCAAGGTGGTTAGCCCGATTTCAACGGGGATCACAGCTTCCGTGCTGAAGGTGAGCTTGAAGGGGGTTTCTTTTGTTGGGGTTCTGACGGTGGTTCGGTATGCCCACAATACGCTGGGAAGCTCTTCCACCCACATACTCTTTGCCCCTTCAAGCCGGGTCTTAATCTGCTTGAGTAAGGTCCGGTTTGTAACTTCGACTTGACCATTTGCTTGTGGGTGCCTGGGGGAGGAATAGTGGTTTTTTATATTCAGCTGACTGCACATTTCCCTGAAGGGTCCGTTATCAAATTGTTTCCCATTGTCGGAAATCAGGACTCGCGGAATCCCGAATCGACAGATGACGGCCTTCCAGACAAAACTCTTGACATTCTTTTCTGAAATTGTTGCCAAGGGTTCTGCCTCCACCCATTTAGTAAAGTAGTCAATTGCAACCACTAAAAATTTTGCTTGCTTTGTCCCGACCGGAAATGGACCCATGATGTCTAGTCCCCATTGTGCGAAGGGCCAAGGTGAGGTTATGGGCGTGATTTCCTCCGGTGGTACCCTTGGAATGTTGGCGAAACGTTGGCACTTGTCACAAGTTTTCACATATTGGGTGGCGTCATGTAGAAGAGACGGCCAGTAGTAGCCTGCTCTTGTGAGCTTATGCACTAAAGACCTTGCCCCTGAATGGTTTCCGCAAATCCCTTCATGGACCTCCCTGATAACATAGTTTGCCTCTTCTAGTGACAAACATCTAAGGTGGGGTCGTGAAAAACCCATCTTGTAAAGGATGCCCTCCAGTAACCGGAAATGAGAAGCTCTTATTCTGAGCTTGTGTGCTTCTGTCCTATCTGCTGGAAGTGTCCCTTCCCTGAGATAACAGGTTATGGGTGACATCCATGTCGTGTTGATGGTGATGGAGTTCACTATTTCCTCTTCCGTGGAAGGTCTTCCTTGGATCTCAATGAAGCCATCTATCTCAATTCCTGATGATGCCAACCTAGCTAGACGATCGGCGGCTACATTGTCTTCCCTTGGAATTTGGAGCAGTTCTATTTTTTCGAAATGTGTTAACAGAACCTTGACGGCTGTCAAGTATTTCTTCATTCTGTCCTCCTTAGCTTCATATTCGCCCTTCACTTGCCCTACAATTAATTGAGAGTCGCTTTTGACGGTTAAGGCCTTGATTCCCATACTCTTAGATAATTTTAGCCCGGCTAGAAGGGCTTCATATTTCGCTTCGTTGTTTGTGGCACGGAAGCGAAGCTGAAGGGCATACTCAAATTTGTCTTTTTCAGGAGAAACAAGGATGACTCCGGCCCCACTCATTTCTTTAGTGGATGATCCATCTATGTTCACCGTCTAGGTTTCACCTTCTCCTGATTCCTCATCTTCCTTCAACGAGTGTGTGAATTCCGCAATGAAATCGGCTAAAGCTTGGGCCTTTATTGTAGTGCGTGGCCGGTAGTCTATATCAAATTCACTCATTTCTATGGACCACTGCACTAATCTTCCAGCCGCATCTGGCTTGTTCATGGCCTTCCTGATGGGATAGTCGGTCATAACTATGATTGAGTGGGCTTGGAAGTATGGCCTAAGTTTTCTGGACGCGATCAGTAAAGCAAAAGCCAATTTTTCCATGTTGGTGTACCTTTCTTCGGCACCTCTTAAGGCCCTACTGGTGTAGTAGACGGGCTTTTGAATGCGTTCTTCTTCGCAGATCAAAGCGGAACTGACTGCAGAAGTGAATACAGCCAAGTACAGATACAATTCTTCTCCTGTCTGGGAAGGGCTGAGTAATGGCGGGGAAGTCAAGTAGGCCTTTAGTTCTTCAAAAGCTTGTTGACACTCTTCTGTCCACTGGAAGGCCTTCCTTAGGGTTTTGAAGAAGGGGAGACATTTGTCCGTGGACCTAGAAACGAATCTGTTTAGGACGGCTGCTTTCCCCGTCAAGCTCTGAATTTCTTTGATGGTCTTCGGAGGACTCATTTCTAGGATGGCCTTAATTTTATCCGGGTTGGCTTCTATCCCGCGCTGAGACACCATAAAGCCAAGAAACTTACCGGAAGAGACTCCAAAGACGCACTTAGTAGGGTTCAGCTTCATGTTGTACTTTCTTAGCGTCTGGAAGGTCTCTTTTAAATCAGCAAGGTGATCATCGTCCTTCTTGCTTTTAACTAGCATGTCGTCCACGTAAACTTCCACATTTCTCCCTATCTGGTCATGAAACATCTTGTTCACTAGCCTCTGATAGGTAGCCCCAGCATTTTTGAGTCCAAAAGGCATTGCCTTGTAGCAGAAAAGACCCCTACTTGTAATGAAGGCCGTCTTCTCTTGGTCTTCCTCTGCCATTTGAATTTGATTGTAGCCTGAGAAGGCATCCATGAAGCTAAGTAACTTATGTCCGGCAGTAGAGTCCACTAGTTGATCTATTCTTGGAAGGGGATAACTATCTTTGGGGCAAGCCTTGTTTAAATCCGTGAAGTCGACACACATTCGCCATTTTCCCGTGGATTTTTTGACCATCACCACGTTGGCAAGCCATTCCGGGTAGTAAACCTCCCTTATGAAGCCTGCCATCAGTAGCTTGTCTACTTCTTCCATTACAGCTGCGTTTCTTTCAGGGGCGAAGACCCGCCTCTTCTGCCTGACGAGAGAGATGGAAAGGTTGACATTTAGCTTATGGGCTATCACTTCGGTGCTGATGCCTGGCATGTCGTCATGGCTCCACGTGAAAACATCGGCGTTTTCTTTTAAGAATCGCACTATCGAATCCCGTATTTCTTTCGTCATAG
This sequence comes from Fagus sylvatica, assembly GCA_907173295.1. Classification (NCBI taxonomy): domain Eukaryota; kingdom Viridiplantae; phylum Streptophyta; class Magnoliopsida; order Fagales; family Fagaceae; genus Fagus; species Fagus sylvatica. The sequence continues at coordinate 35,784,309 of OU015770.1, forward strand.
AAGTCCCTATTCGCGTCGTCTTCTTTTCATGCCCTTCTATTAATACTATCTCTTCCAGCTCTTCGGTTGGCTCAGCAATGTTTTGTCGTTCTTCCACGATCAATGTTTGATGGACCGGCTCTGTGTTTGTGGAAGTTAAGTAACATTCTCTGGCCATTGCTTGATCTCCCCTCATTTCCCCTATGCCATTCTCTGTTGGAAAGCGGACTAGGAGGTGGTAAGTTGAGGTGACGGCTCGAAGGCGGTTAAGAGTAGGACGTCCGATTATCACGTTATAGGCGGAAGGGCAATCCATCACCAGGAAGTCGACCTGCTTGATTGCTTGTTTTGGGTAGGTACCCGCCACGACTTGAAGGGAAATGACTCCAAGGGGGTAGACATTGGTTCCTGCAAAGCCGACTAATGGGGTTTCGATGGGTTGCAGCTGGTCCTTACCAATTTTCATTTGCTGGAAGGCCGTCAAATATATGATGTCCGCAGAGCTGCCATTGTCAATTAAGACTCGTCTTGTGGAATAGCCTGTGATCTCTAATGTGACGACCAACGTGTCGTCATGAGGGTGGAAGACCTTTCGGGCGTCTTCCTCTGTGAAAGTAATGGGAAGGTCTTCCAGTCTTGGCTTCTTGTCCATCTTCTGTGTTACCAACACATTGTGTATTTGGCGAGCATAAGCTTTTCTTGAAGAACAGGAAGTTCCTCCTGCCGCCATTCCTCTGGTTATCACATGAATTTCTCCCAGTGGGGGTGGTCTAGGAAGTGCTTCCGCCGGAGGTCATTGTTGGCGGGCCCTTTGGGGACGGCCTTCACGTTGACCCCTTTCCACAAATCTCTGTAACTTTCCTTGCTTAATCAGCTCCTCGATTTGTCTCTTCAGGTCGTAACAGTCCTCTGTGTTGTGGCCATGGTCCCTATGAAAACGGCAGTATTTGTCTCTCGGCCTTTTGTCAGGGTCTGTCAACAATTTGCCGGGCCATTTCAGAGCTGGGTCATTCCGTATTTGCATGAAAATATGGTCCACAGGAGCATTGAGAGGAGTGAAGTGGTTAAACCTTTCATTAAACCCCCTTCCACTTTTGTCTTCTTGTCTGCTGTTCCTGTTTCTCTGGGCTTTGGGCTTTGTTTCAAGGGACTCTGTCGGACGATCGTCATGTTCCCATTTTCTCTTCTTTCCTGAGGTCTGGTCTCGAGCTTGAAGGGCTTCCTCCCCATTCATGTGCCGTTGAGCCTCATACATCATCTCCGCCATGGTGCTAGGGGGATCTTTATAGACCGAGAATAGGAAATCTCTAGATTGGAGGCCAGAAATGAACGCCGTTAATACCACCTTGTCATCTGCTCCGTCAACCAGCAATGTTTCTTTATTGAACCTGGTGAGGTAAGACCACAAGGTTTCCCCTTCTTTCTGTCTGACATTCAAGAGGTGTGTGGTAGGTCGTCCATACCGCTGTCCACCAATGAAATGGTTAAAAAACAGACGGCTAAGTTGAGCGAAGGATCCTACTGAGTTGGGCGTTAACTTTTTGAACCATATTCTAGCTGGCCCTTTGAGGGTGGTTGGGAAGGCACGACACATGATTTCGTCTGGGACTCCCTGAAGACACATCATAGTCTTGAAGGACTCCAGGTGGTCAAGAAGGTCTTTTGATCCGTCGAAGGTTTCCAGGGTAGGCATTCTAAACTTGGTTGGTAGGGGGAAGGACGTTACCGCTTTCGTGAAAGGGGAATCTGTTCCATGGACAAGGTTGTCAAGGTTTTTGGCGGCTCGCCCCTTGAACTTGTCCTTCATCTCCCCCATCTGTGCCCTCATCGCTTTTATTTCTTGTTCCCATTTAGCTGTTGAATCTTCGGTGGTCATTCTGGTATTGTCACCCTTCGTCTCACCTTCTTGCTCTTGACGTTGCTCATGTTGTTGTTCTTGCTGACGCTCTTGTCGAGACTCAGCATCGCCTCTTTCCTTACTCTTTCCCTTGTCCTTCTTTTGCTTCTCATTCTCGTGTTGCAAGAGCCTTTGGTTGAGGACCTCATTTTGCCGGGTTAGTTCTTGAAGGTTGGCAGTGAGATCTCGCACTTATTTCTCCATCGCAGCCACCTCTGGAGACTGGCTACTAGAGGGAAGCGCTTGAGCGTGAATTTCCATCGATCGCGTCCTGACCATGTAGTCCTTTTGTATCGGTGCGGTGAAAAGCAAAGATGCGCGATTCCCACAGACGGCGCCAACTGATGTTGCTCTGGAATCAGTGGACGGCAGTCAAGACGAGCAGCAGAGTAGAAGACCTGCAAGAGGAAAACAAGGTGATCGGAGGGGCACCGGTTTGGGGCCAGCCTAGGAGGCTCCGATGCCTTTGTTAGTCAAGGTCTTTCCGGTTTCAAATGCAGAGAGTAATTTTGTATTTCTCAGTGTACTGTTCATACCTGAGTACGGAAGGAGGATGGCCTTTTATGCCTTTCGGTCATCCACGTGGCCTTCCGGAGGCCGTCCGATCTTGGGACACGTGGAGAGTTTATGGCCCTTCATCTGGTAGGTAGTGGCCAGCTCGTGCGTGGTGCTGGGCGACGCTGCGAGGGCTTCATCCCCGGGATTCTCGGAGGACACCTGTTCTAGATGAGGTGTTGATTCGGTGAGGTGTCTCACTTGGTTCCCGTAGAAGATAAGGATGGATCTGAGTCTGGTGACTAAGCTATTGTGAGCAGTAGAAGGGAGTTGATCAGATGAGGGAGCGGACGGTCTTCTTCGCAGTGGAAGGTCTTCATCCCTTACTTGGGAGAAATTGACAAATATCCCCTTCACGTATAATAACAAAATAAGTTCTATGCAAGTTAAATTAGATCAAACAGACAAACACAACAGAATTAAGAGTTCTAAACCTACTCATGGAAGCAACAGCTCTCAAAGCAGGACCAATTCCCAGAAGCATGACCCATATTCTCTTCATTATAGATTCAGCACTCTTTTGATTCTTGCATCTGCAGGCCGGTCCAGCCTTTAAGCCATTTAAGCAATGGCTTGAGGCTCCCAAATTGGAAAAGACCCCAAATTTTTTATGGTCCATATGTAATATATATTAATAAAAAAGCCTAATTTTTTTTTTCTTTCCTAAACAACTTTTTTTTTTCTCTCTCTCTCTCTCTCCCCAATTCTTTCTCACTCCACGTCTAGCACTCCCTCAACGTACCGTGAGTCTCCTTCTCTTCCAGTTCTTTTCTTTTTTCTCTTCACAATCTTCTTCTCAGCTTTTTGGTAAGAGCTCTTCATGAGTCGTGTTAAATGAAAATATCTAATTGTTGATTGTGGCCAACATCAAGCCACGTGCAATTTCATTTTTTTTTTTCTTTTCTATTTTTTATATCATGAACCAATAGATTAAGTCTTTTGCATTTATTTTGTCTGATGGGTGAAGCATGAAAGCCATGTTGGTTATTGTGATAACCTTGAAGAAAATCAAATATTCTATTTGATGGGTATAGGACCTTTTTTTTTTTTTTTTTAATTGTGATTAATAATTTTGAATAAAATTCCAATAAAAAAATTCATAAATATTAATTTAATTTAGCATTGAATGAAAAAAAAAAAAAAAAAGGCCTCAATTTTATATTTGGCTTAAGGCCACCAAAAAGTTTGGACCGACCCTGTGCATCTGCTTAGTTTTTGCTTTGGCTTTAACATTACTCAAACCTTCAACGGCTTGATCACACTCCTCTGGTGAAGCTTCCTTTACCTTTTTAGCAACTTTTTGTTCATTTTCTTCGTTACCACTAGCAATATCATTGTATCAGGTTGACCAGCTGTGGCTGTGGAAGCATAGCGAATAGATTGTGAAATCCACTGAACTCCGAAATGAGGAACAAAATCAGCCCTTCCAATTCCATAACCTAAAGTTATACTAGCAAAGGAGGTATGCCTACGAAATCCTGCTGCTAAAAGGACTAGCAAAGAAGTTATGTGCACGGTACAATAAACTAAGTATACAGATTAATTATTAGGTGCTCTACGAGGACTCCTCTCTCCCTCTCACAATATGTGTGAGTCCTATATCTATTGTTGGGTAGCCTTCCTAACATTGGTTATACATATAGCCATAGGTCTCATAAATTAACAATTTTAAAGCTTCTATGGGCACGTGGTTCCAATTTAACTAGTAAAATCTCTTTTAGTCAAGTAAGGGACTTGGGGATCAAGTTTCATCTATACCAAAAAGAAATTTAGCAATGTCTTTAGTTGATAATAAGAAGCAATTATCATAGAGCATATATAGATATATATAACTTGTTAAAACTTACCAAAAATTAATAAATAAAGGTATAAAACGATTTAGAACCGAAATGGTCAAGAAAACCAAAAATCATTATGCCTTTTAAGATTGAATGGAGCCACGCACTAAGAATCAAGACTTTTGGAGATTAAATTCAATTTCCTGTATATGTTATACTTCCTCTCGGTCTCATATTGTTAGTCATGTTTAGAAAATTCAACTTTACAAGTGAACATCAGAAATTATGGAGCCATGTACTACGAATCAAGAGTTTTGGAGATTAGATTCAGTTTCCCATATATATTATATTTCCCCTCGGATAGAGTTTGACTACAAACTGATTTGTAGCCAGCTTACTACAACCCACTACGCGATAACTAATAAGATCATTCATGTGTATTTTAGTCACATGACCTATTTGATGAGTCATGTGACTTCTTTAAATAATACATGTGGATGGTCTTATAAGCTGTCACGTAATGGGTTGTAGCAAAATGGCTACAAACTCCAGCCCATATTGTTGGTTTTTACATACTCTAGATTCCAGTTTAATTGTAATTTTCGTAGGTCTATGTCAAAGTATGTGTCCACCACTAGGTGGTGGAACCATAAGTTATTAAGTTGGAGGAATGTTTAGCAATATTATATTGCTAACTCAACCATAGAAGCAAAAATCGTTGCTTGTTAAGTAGCAAAGAAATCTGTATGGCTTATAAATATTTTTGTTAGATCTTGGTGTTATGAGATTGTAGTAAGTTTCTATCATGTTATCTAGTGACAATATTGGAGCGATTGCACAATCCAAGTAACCAAGAGAGTATAAGAAAAGAAAACACATGCATATAGTGTAAGTATCATCTCTTTGGAAGAGATATTGACACATAAGGTTTTAAATCGTAGTAAAGATAATTTTTGTAGTGAATCTGGTGGAACCCTTACCAAGACCTTGCCACAAGAGAAGTGAGAAGTCACTTGCAAAGGGTATGAGTGTCAGATATGTAAAATTGTCTTTAAGGGTAAGTGGGAGATGGTTGGGATTTATGCCCTAAAATCCAATTTGTGTAACAACTATAATAATAAAATAGTTTTATTTTAAGAGAATAAATATATATAAACATTTGACATTATGTAAAGTCCATGAGACGCATTAAATGCAATTAAGGTATGAAAATCAAAGTTGTACATACCGTTTTGGCACCCATTTCGGTTTAGCCATTGGAATGAGATATTTCGGTACCGGTCAATACCGGCGTTCCGTTTCGGGTTTACCGCAAATATATATATATATATATATATATATATATATATATATATTGATTTACTCCTCTATACATTTATTCATCAAAATTTATAATTTGTTAGTTAGGAATCTTTCAAATTATAAGCACATATCAATCTTAATATTAATAATAATAATAAGCTTACACTTGTATTTTGAATAATAAATAATAGAAATATGAAACCTAAAGAAGTACCACTTAAGATAATAAATAAATAAATAAACCAAAAAAGTAAAATTTATCCCAAAGTGTAAAATAGAAGAGTTGAATAATGTGAACATTTGAAAAGTTCTTGCTAAACCAAAAAGGTACTGACCAGAAAAGGTACTGCTAACAATATTGAAATATATTCATCATAGTTGAAAAGATTCAAGTACTGGTTGTAAATGTGAAGGCCTCAAAACTGAGCAGAAAAGGTACTGCTAACAATATTGATAAAGACGCAGAGAGTCAGAGAGAGAGAGCTTCAGCGGAAAAAACAAAAAAGAAAAAGAAGAAGAAGAAGAAGGAGCTGGGTGGAAAAAACTGAGAAGAAGAAGAAAGAAGAAAGAAGAAGAAGGGACGGAGAAGAAGGAGAACAGAGAAAGCTTACGGTGACTGATTTTTTTTTTTTTTTTTCTTTTTCAGTTATTTATTCATGCCGGCTGAAATTAGTATACCGGCCGAAATTGGTCGGAATTGGCCGGAATGACCGAAACTTGCCGAAATGGGCCGAAATTTTTTTCGAGGTGGAATAAGGGGGTTTCTTGTTCCGGTTTGCACACCGGTACGAGATTTTCAGGCCATTCCAGCTGGAACGGAACAGTATATACAACTATGATGAAAATATGATTTGCATACAAAAGATCTAAATCACAATGTAAACTCATGAATCTACGTTCTTAGTATTTGATGAAATTGGGTGTTTCATTTGTGTAGGCTATAATATATTAATTATAATGATTTGTCTTGATCATGGAAGTGATGATTTTTAATTAATATATTGATGTATTTGGAATACATTAAACTGGATCAAGATCCTCTAGAGTTCCTAGAGTACTCTACTATATATACAGAGTTCTTTAGATCTTAACCTTTCATTTAAACTAAATGACTAAGATTTTGCCACATCATTGTTCTACTAATATAAACCTAAAATAATGATAAAAATAAAAATAAAAAACTCAAACCTATTATTTTCACGGTAACTCATGCGCCTCTCCTTCACCGTCCCTTCTTCTACAAAGAAGTCACCAGTGTTATATTCTCATGTCCGGGGGTAAAAAATTTACATCATCCATGCTCTCCTTTGGCTAACCACTTCAATAATCAAGATGCGTTCAAACTAAAATACTTTTAAATTTGCTAATAATTTTTCTATAGGTTTAGTCCACCATTGAAAAATGAGCGTGTGATATGTGAGAATCAAATGGTTGTTCCAACGTTTGAGGAAGAGAAATAAGAATAATTAAGAGATTAAATTAGGGACTCAAGGAATAAGACGTAGTAACATTAAAGTGACATTTATTTAAATTAATAACTTTATATCATAATGGATGATTTAATGGAAGGGTTTAAATGCAATTAAAATAAGTCATTGGAGTTAAGACTTTATTTTCCTTTTGGTCAAACTCCGAGTTATATAAGAAAAATCATGTCCTAGTGTTAATCAAATTTGTGATTCATAGTATGTTGAGTGGCTGAAAGTATTTAATGCTCCAATTACTTCACAGAAAGTGTGAATCCATGACTTCCCTCCCAAAAGATGTTTGGGTGTTGGGAAGAATGAATGATGTAATTTCCTTTTCTTCTTAAATGAATTCATTTGGTCATGGGATGATGTAATTTCTTTTTCCTCTTAAATGCTCCAATTACTTCACATCAAGTGCGAATCCATGACTTCCCTCCCAAAAGATGTTTGGGTGTTGGAAAGAATGATCGATGTAATTTCCTTTTCTTCTTAAATGAATTCATTTGGTCATGGGATGATGTAATTTCCTTTTCCTTTTAAATGCTCCCATTACTTCACAGCAAGTGTGAATCCTTATTTGTGAGGTTTGGTTGAGAGCAGTTGTAATCCTTATTGTTGATAATGGATTTTGGCTCGTGGACTTAGACTTGGAAGCCTGTGGACATAGACTTAGAAGTAGGTCGAACTACGTTAAATATTGTTGTTTTGTGTGGATGTGTTTTATTTTTTTATTTTTTGTTTGTGTGAATGCACTTCTGTTAGCCCTAATTCACAAAAAATTGATATCGAAACTCATCAATTCTCATGTAGCCTCATGATCATCAGTCCCCCCCACCGGGGGTTGCCTTCATTAATTAGACTGAGGCAACTTATATGGGGTCCTAGGTAGATGCAGACTAATGCAAGATTACAAAATAAAAACTAGTCACCTTTTCCTTTCCCGGGTCCCCAGTCTTCAATAAATGGGGACATCTTGAGAAAAAGATTTTTCTAGGAATTCTAAAGGCTACATGAGATGCATGAGGTTTTAAATGTTTTATTATATGGGGTCTTATGTAGGTGCAGACTGATGCAAGATTAGAAAATAAAAACTAGTCACATTTTCCTTTCCCTGGTCCCCCGCCTTCAATAAATGGGGACATCTTGAAAAAAAGATTTGTCTAGGAATTCTAAAGGCTACACGAGATGCATGAGGTTTTAGATTCAAAACTCATAGTCAGCATCTAAGGTTCACTTTCAAGGAATTATTCTATGTAATTACATTATCCTCTTCAATAAGAGAAAGAAAATGAAAGATTAGAGGTGAAGATTAAGGTAAAAAAATCACAGACAACCTCCTTCTTCTTTTTCGTCGTATCATCATCATCATCACCATTTTACTTGCAAATATTTCTTTATCCAAGTTTCAAGAAATTTATAAATATTTTCATTAATTATTTTACGATCTATTATAAAAAAGTTTTTGATAAAAACACGATATTACAAACTAGGTAGTTTAAAATATATATTTTTTCTTTTATTTGTAGTATCTATTTTTTTGTTTAACTTCATTACGTTATTAAAATATGAATTTTACCTTACATATAATTATAATTTTAGTCAAATTAAAATTAGAGCATCTATCTAAAATTAATTAAGGCATGACAAATCGCAAATAACAATTTATGGAACAAAAAAAAAAAAAAAAAAAACAATTTTTAAGTTTAGCTAAGAGACATTTACAGATAAGATACAGTAAGGATAGAGATTAGTTGTATGAACTCCGAATGGATGAACTTGTCGTCGACCATATCAAAGGAAATGCCGTCAAGGGTGTGGACAGTGGTGGTGAACGGGTTAGTTTAGAGAGAGAGAGAGAGAGAGAGAGAGAGAGAGAGAGAGAGAGAGAGAGAGAGAGAGAGAGAGAGAGAGAGAGAGAGAGAGAGAGAGAGAGAGAGAGAGAGAGAGAGTAAAAAAAGAAAATGCAATAAATGAGATTAGCTAATGTGAGGGTAATAAATTACAAGTGCTGAGCAGTTGGGACTTGGGATCACATCACAGTGTTAAATGACAAAAATGGAATTTAGAGGATTAAAATGACAACTTGCCAAACTTAGGAAGTGTAATTTGAATTTTTGTTAGATAGTATCTTGGATTGTTAGATGAATACATGTAATTTTTCTTGAAACCAGAGAACGAAAATATACCCTACTCGGCTACCCTTGATGATAAATTCCTTCGATAATAATTAATGGGTAGATGACCACTAGCTAAGTAGTTGGGAATTTGTTTTGGGAATTGGAATCACGTCACAGTGTTAATCAACTTCGTGATTCATAGTATGTCGGGTGGCTAAAAGTATTTAATGCTCCAATTACTTCACAAAAAGTGTGAATCCATGACTTCCCTCCCAAAAGATGTTTGGGTGTTGGGAAGAATGAACGATGTAATTTCCTTTTCTTCTTAAATGAATTCATTTGGTCATGGGATGATGTAATTTCCTTTTCTTGTTAAATGCTCCAATTACTTCACAGCAAGTGTGAATCCTTATTTGTGAGGTTTGGTTGAGAGCGGTCGTAATCCTTATCATTGATAGTGGATTTTGGCTTGTGGACTTAGACTTGGAAGCCTGTGGACATAGACTTAGTAATTGGTTGAACCACGTTAAATATTGTTGTTTTGTGTGGATGTGTTTTATTTTTTGTTCGTGTGAATGCACTTTTGTTAGCCCCAATTCACAAAAAATTGATATCGGAACTCATCAATTCTCGTGTAGCCTCGTGATCATCAGTCCCCCCTACTGGGGGTTGCCTTCATTAATTAGACTGAGGCAACTTATATGGGGTCCTAGGTAGATGCAAACTAATGCAAGATTACAAAATAAAAACTAGTCACCTTTTCCTTTCCCTGGTCCCCCGTCTTCAATAAATGGGGACATCTTGAGAAAAAGATTTGTCTAGGAATTCTAAAGGCTACACGAGATGCATGAGGTTTTAAATGTTTTATTATATGGGGTCTTATGTAGGTGCAAACTAATGCAAGATTAGAAAATAAAAACTAGTCACATTTTCCTTTCCCTGGTCCCCCGCCTTCAATAAATGGGGACATCTTGAAAAAAAGATTTGTCTAGGAATTCTAAAGGCTACACGAGATGCATGAGGTTTTAGATTCAAAACTCATAGTCAGCATCTAAGGTTCACTTTCAAGGAATTATTCTATGTAATTACATTATCCTCTTCAATAAGAGAAAGAAAATGAAAGATTAGAGGTGAAGATTAAGGTAAAAAAATCACAGACAACCTCCTTCTTTTTCGTCGCATCATCATCATCATCACCATTTTACTTGCAAATATTTCTTTATCCAAGTTTCAAGAAATTTATAAATATTTTCATTAATTATTTTACGATCAATTATAAAAAAGTTTTTGATAAAAACACGATATTACAAATAAGGTAGTTTAAATATATATTTTTTCTTTTATTTGTAGTATCTATTTTTTTGTTTAACTTCATTACGTTATTAAAATATGAATTTTACCTTACATATAATTATAATTTTAGTCAAATTAAAATTAGAGCATCTATCTAAAATTAATTAAGGCGTGACAAATCGCAAATAACAATTTATGGAACACACAAAAAAAAAAAAAAAAATTTGCAGTTTAGCTAAGAGACATTTACAGATAAGATACAGTAAGGATAGAGATTAGTTGTATGAACTCCGAATGGATGAACTTGTCGTCGACCATATCAAAGGAAATGCCGTCAAGGGTGTGGACAGTGGTGGTGAACGGGTTAGTTTAGAGAGAGAGAGAGAGAGAGAGAGAGAGAGAGAGAGAGAGAGAGAGTAAAAACAGAAAATGCAATAAATGAGATTAGCTAATGTGAGGGTAATAAATTACTAGTGCTGAGTAGTTGGGACTTGGGATCACGTCATAGTGTTAAATGACAAAAATGGAATTTAGAGGATTAAAATGACAACTTGCCAAACTTAGGAAGTGTAATTTGAATTTTTGTCTTTAATTTTTGTTAGATAGTATATTGGATTGTTAGATGAATACATGTATTTTCTTGAAAGCAGAGAACAAAAATATACCCTACCCTGCTACACTTGACGATAAATTCCTTTAATAATAATTAATGGGTAGATGACCACTAGCTGAGCAGTTGGGAATTTGTTTGGGGATTTGTTATCACGTCATAGTGTTAATCAAATTTGTGATTCACAGTATGTCGCGTGGCTGAAAGTATTTAATGCTCCAATTACTTCACAGCAAGTGTGAATCCATGACTTCCCTCCCAAAAGATGTTTGGGTGTTAGGAAGAATGAATGATGTAATTTCCTTTTCTTCTTAAATGAATTCATTTGGAAATGAGATGATGTAATTTCCTTTTCCTCTTAAATGCTCCAATTGCTTCACATCAAGTGTGAATCCATGACTTCCCTCCCAAAAGATGTTTGGGTGTTGGGAAGAATGAACGATGTAATTTCCTTTTCTTCTTAAATGAATTCATTTGGTCATGGGATGATGTAATTTCCTTTTCCTCTTAAATGCTCCAATTACTTCACATCAAGTGTGAATTCATGACTTCCCTCCCAAAAGATGTTTGGGTGTTGGAAAGAATGATCGATGTAATTTCTTTTTCTTCTTAAATGAATTCATTTGGTCATGGGATGATGTAATTTCCTTTTCTTGTTAAATGCTCCAATTACTTCACAGCAAGTGTGAATCCATGACTTCCCTCCCAAAAGATGTTTGGGTGTTGGGAAGAATGAACGATGTAAATTCCTTTTCTTCTTAAATGAATTCATTTGGTCATGGGATGATGTAATTTCCTTTTCCTCTTAAATGCTCCAATTGCTTCACATCAAGTGTGAATCCATGACTTCCCTCCCAAAAGATGTTTGGGTGTTGGGAAGAATGAACGATGTAATTTCCTTTTCTTCTTAAATGAATTCATTTGGTCATGGGATGATGTAATTTCCTTTTCCTCTTAAATGCTCCAATTACTTCACATCAAGTGTGAATCCATGACTTCCCTCCCAAAAGATGTTTGGGTGTTGGAAAGAATGATCGATGTAATTTCTTTTTCTTCTTAAATGAATTCATTTGGTCATGGGATGATGTAATTTCCTTTTCTTGTTAAATGCTCCAATTACTTCACAGCAAGTGTGAATCCTTATTTGTGAGGTTTGGTTGAGAGCGGTTGTAATCCTTATCGTTGATAGTGGATTTTGGCTCGTGGACTTAGACTTGGAAGCTTGTGGACATAGACTTAGAAGTGGGTCGAACTATGTTAAATATTTTTGTTTTCTGTGGATGTGTTTTATTTTTTTGTTCTTGTGAATGCACTTCTATTAGCCCTCATTCACAAAAAATTAATATCGAAACTCGTTAATTCTCGTGTAGCCTCGTGATCATCAGTCCCCCCCACCCGGGGTTGCCTTCATTAATTAGACTGAGGCAACTTATATGGGGTCCTAGGTAGATGCAGACTAATGCAAGATTACAAAATAAAAACTAGTCACCTTTTCCTTTCCTTGGTCCCCGTCTTCAATAAATGGGGACATCTTGAAGAAAAGATTTGTCTAGGAATTCTAAAGGCTACACGAGATGCATGAGGTTTTAAATGTTTTATTATATGGGGTCTTATGTAGGTGCAGACTAATGCAAGATTAGAAAATAAAAGCTAGCCACATTTTCCTTTCCCTGGTCCCCTGCCTTCAATAAATGGGGACATCTTGAAAAAAGGATTTGTCTAGGAATTCTAAAGGCTACACGAGATGCATGAGGTTCAGATTCAAAACTCATAGTCAGCATCTAAGGTTCACTTTCAAGGAATTATTCTATGTAATTACATTATCCTCTTCAATAAGAGAAAGAAAATGAAAGATTAGAGGTGAAGATTAAGGTAAATAAATCACAGACAACCTCCTTCTTTTTCGTCGTATCATCATCATCATCACCATTTTACTTGCAAATATTTCTTTATCCAAGTTTCAAGAAATTTATAAATATTTTCACTAATTATTTTACGATCTATTATAAAAAAGTTTTTGACAAAAACACGATATTACAAACTAGGTACTTTAAAATATATATTTTTTCTTTTATTTGTAGTATCTATTTTTTTGTTTAACTTCATTACGTTATTAAAATATGAATTTTACCTTACATATAATTATAATTTTAGTCAAACATTTTTTTTTAATTTCTTATAACTTGATAAAAAAAAATTTGCAAGTAAAAGTATGAGAAGAAGAAGGTTGTCTGCCCCCCTTTTTTTTTTTTTTTTTTACCCCAAGCTTCACCAATAATCTTTCATGTTCATATTGAACATGACCATGTAATTACATAGAATAATTATTTGGAGGTGTTCCCAAGATATTAATTAGAGTTTTAAATTTAAGATTTCATGGATCTTGTGTAATCTTAAAAACCATTAGATCAACCTATTTTCCAAGATGCCTCCATTTATTGAAGGTGGGACCCCATACGTGTTGCCTCCATTTAATTAATGAGGGCGAGACCTCGGGGGAGACTCGTGGAGGAGTCTAACCACAAATTATAATATCTTAATGTTTGAAATGCTAACTATAGGTTATAGTTGGTGAGTATAGGTTAAGGTAGCGACATCTAGTGAATTTGTATGGCTTAATTCTTGATTTTAGAGTGAGGCCCCCAGCATTCTCAATTTCTCATACAATATCTCTTTAGCGTGACAATTAAGCACTACCAATAATTAATATGTAGCTTTTGTCAATATAATAAATTTTTTAAAATCTATTTGCTAAACTATCTCTTTAAAACTTATTTGAAGAAAGAAAAAGATTTTTTTTTTTTTTTTTTAATATCATCTCTTCAAAAAACTGGCTTGCTGATGTAACCAATTTTTAAAAAAATTGGTCCACTTGAAACTCCCATGAACCACATAAAACCTGTAACTGTCAAAAGGAAATGAAATTAAACAGGAGTATCACAAAAAAGATAAAATAAAATTAAAAAATTGTTGATTTGAATCCTTAATGCTATGTTTGGATGAAGGATTGAGAGGAGAGTAGAGAGAAGGGAATGGAGGTGGTTTACAGTATGTTTGAATAGAGGGAGAGTAAAGGGAAGGGGATGGAGATGGTTTAATGAACTTTGTTTGAATAATTTTTAGAGGGGAAGATGGAAGGGTTTAGAGGATTTGGAGGCAAATCTCACCCTCAAAACTCCACATTTTTAATTCTCCCAAATTGTGGGAATTTGGAGGGGGAGGAAAGGGGAGTGGTTTCACTTATTTTAAAAAGATTTAAATTATCAATTTTACCCTTAAGATGTCAATTTATATTTATTTCTATAAAATTAACAAATGAGGGTCATAATTGTCAATTTATATGACCATTCTCCTCTCATCCCTTCCCCATATAACATCCAAACAAAGTTGATGGATATCCAAGATCTGTGCTCACCCATACAATTATACAAAGGGACAAAGAATAAACGGACACATCCAAACACACACCCACGCACCAGTAAACACACTCACACACAGTCTAATAATAATTTATTTCTCTAGCCCAAGTATGTATGAGAAAAAATTTTGGTATTTATTTGGGATTAGAATCCTCTCCATTTCACTTTGAAATGGAGAGTCTCCATTTGACGGCTGAGATTCATTTAAATTAAATCTAGGGTCTAGAATGCGCCAACTCTTTAAATGAGGTAATTAAGGCTAACAGGGGATTTAACGCAGTATTCCTTCGAAACAATCGTTAAAGCAAGAGAGAGAAAATTAAATAAAATCAAAACAAAACAAACGGATGAGGATGGAGGAAAAAAGGACAGAGAGACATCGTGGTCTTTAGAGAGCAACCATGACTTGTATCTGAAACTGAAACACCCCAAGCATGACTTTGGGTATCTGAAACATTGGTGCTTCACGCATAGAGATGGGAATTGATAAGTCGTGAGTCCTCTCTAAGCCGTCATGGTCCTCTCCGATGCCGATTCTGTGAAGGGGTGTAGGATATGAGTACAGAGGGCTCATGCTCTGTGAAGTTGAAGGGGTGAAGATGAGGAAGGAATCGCAACCATTGAAGGCGAGGCGAATGGTGGCGGAGACGATGAGGAAGGAATTGAAGCCGTTCAACTTTAATTTAGCATTTGTTTTACCTGATTTCATTTTTACATGACTTTTCCTTCTTTTTTTCCATTATCCTTCATGGGTTCTTGTCATTATTTAGGATTTGTTACTAGTTGGAGTGTTTCCACTTTCCATGATGTGTGTTGTTTTCTAGTTGATATGTTCTATCTTATTCCTGTATGAAATGAAATTGGGGTGTTTCAAATACCCAGGCTTTTTGTGGTGGAGAGGGGAATGAAATTTGGGACTTCCAGATTTAGAGTCATGGTTGCTCTCTAAGACCACGATGCCTCCATCCTTATCTGTTTGTTTTGATTTAATTCAATCTTTTTTTTTTTTGTCTCTCTCTTTAACGGTAGTTTTGAAGGAATACTCCGTTAAATCTACTGTTAACATTAATTTTTTCATTTAAATGACGTGGCACATCCTAATCCTTAGATTTCATTTAGATAAATCCTAACTATCAAATGGAGACTCTCCATTTCAAAGTGAAATGGAGAGGATCCTGATCCATTTATTTGATGTGAAGAAGCTAACTTCACTAAATTATGATAATTTTAAAAAGTATTGTGTTAATCTTGAAAGTTTTTGAAAACATGATAATTTTCTGATCTTGATGATATTGATTTATTTTCAGAATTAAAAGTCTTACAAAAGATTTTACCAAAAGAAAAAAAGACAGTGACTGATATATTTAATTTATCAAGGATTTGAATTGTTTTCCAAATGCATCTATTGCATATAGAATATTATTGACTATACCTGTCACAGTCGCATCCGTTGAAAGAAGCTTTTCAAAGTTAAAATTATAAAAATCGTACTTGCGATCAACTATGTCACAAGAAATATTAAATAGATTACCCATATTATCTATTGAACAAGATTTGTTATAAAATATTGAATATAAAAGTTTAATTAGTAATTTTGTAACACAAACCTTGTCTGGAGTAATTTTTCAATGATTTTTTTTTTTTAAAAAAGAGATAGAAGGCCTCATTTTTTTTGCACCGCCCAAGGCCTCATAATTCCCAGAGCCAAACCTGGTAAGACATGATAAGAAAAGTGATTGTTCAGTACTTTCAGAATACAATAAAGGTGTATTCCTTCATTTCACATGTATAGTAGATCTCATTAACTAAATTTATAGTAAGACTTATCATTCATGTGAGAAAATGGAGTATACATTTATTTGTGTTCCAGAACTACTGAATAACTTTTCTAATAAGACTCTTGTAACTCGATCTCTATTATGAGGAGGAGAATTAACATTCCCAAAATATTGAATAATTTTTTTGTAAATAAATAAACAACCACACAAAGAATCCCGAAAATCAAAAATATGTGAGGGCCAAGTGCAGGATGAGTATTTGATTTGGATAAGTCGTGCCTTTGATAATAAAGGGGAAAGCGACTTCCTAACTATTTGTGTTCATGTGATGGTGATGGTGATAGTGTTGATGTGAATACTGTCATGTTCCAAATACCAATCCTAGATTTGGCAAAAGCATTTAATACAACCATTATTTCATAAAAAGTGGGATACACCACCCCAAAATGTTATTTTTGGTTTGTCACGCCTATATAGATACTCTAATTTTAATTTATAATTTTAATCATAAGTAAAGTTAAATACAAATAATAACATGATTGAAATTAAACAATAAAATAGATACTACAAATAAAATATATATATATATATATATAATAATATATATATATATATATATATATATATATATATATATTAAACTACCTAGTTTGTAAAATCGAGTTTTTATCAAACAAAAAACAATAATAGAGATTATAAAATATTTAATGAATTTTTTTTTTTAATTTCTTATAAAATTGATAAAAAATATAAATTTGCAAGTAAAAGTATGAGAAGAAGAAGGTTGTCTGCCTTTTTTTTTTTTTTTTTTTACCCCAAGCTTCACCAATAATCTTTCATGTTCATATTGAACATGACCATGTAATTACATAGAATAATTATTTGGAGGTGTTCCCAAGATATTAATTAGAGTTTTAAATTTAAGATTTCATGGATCTTGTGTAATCTTAAAAACCATTAGATCAACCTATTTTCCAAGATGCCTCCATTTATTGAAGGTGGGACCCCATACGTGTTGCCTCCATTTAATTAATGAGGGCGAGACCTCGGGGGAGACTCGTGGAGGAGTCTAACCACAAATTATAATATCTTAATTTTTGAAATGCTAAGTATAGGTTATAGTTGGTGAGTATAGGTTAAGGCAGCGACATCTAGTGAATTTGTATGGCTTAAATCTTGATTTTAGAGTGAGGCCCCCATCATTCTCAATTTCTCATACAATATCTCTTTAGCGTGACAATTAAGCACTACCAATAATTAATATGTAGCTTTTGTCAATATAATAAATTTTTTAAAATTTATTTGCTAAACTATCTCTTTAAAACTTATTTGAAGAAAGAAAAAGATTTTTTTTTTTTTTTTTTAATATCATCTCTTCAAAAAACTGGCTTGCTGATGTAACCAATTTTAAAAAAATTGGTCCACTTGAAACTCCCATGAACCACATAAAACCTGTAACTGTCAAAAGGAAATGAAATTAAACAGGAGTATCACAAAAAAGATAAAATAAAATTAAAAAATTGTTGATTTGAATCCTTAATGCTATGTTTGGATGAAGGATTGAGAGGAGAGTAGAGAGAAGGGAATGGAGGTGGTTTACAGTATGTTTGAATAGAGGGAGAGTAAGGGAGAGTAAAGGGAAGGGGATGGAGATGGTTTAATGAACTTTGTTTGAATAATTTTTAGAGGGGAAGATGGAAGGGTTTAGAGGATTTGGAGGGGAATCTCACCCTCAAAACTCCACATTTTTAATTCTCCCAAATTGTGGGAATTTGGAGGGGGAGGAAAGGGGAGTGGTTTCACTTATTTTAAAAAGATTTAAATTGTCAATTTTACCCTTAAGATGTCAATTTATATTTATTTCTATAAAATTAACAAATGAGGATCATAATCGTATTCTCCTCTCATCCCTTCCCCATATAACATCCAAACAAAGTTGATGGATATCCAAGATCTGTGCTCACCCATACAATTATACAAAGGGACAAAGAATAAACGGACACATCCAAACACACACCCACGCACCAGTAAACACACTCACACACAGTCTAATAATAATTTATTTCTCTAGCCCAAGTATGTATGAGAAAAAATTTTGGTATTTATTTGATGTGAAGAAGCTAACTTCACTAAATTATGATAATTTTAAAAAGTATTGTGTTAATCTTGAAAGTTTTTGAAAACATGGTAATTTTCTGATCTTGATGATATTGATTTATTTTCAGAATTAAAAGTCTTACAAAAGATTTTACCAAAAGAAAAAAAGACAGCGACTGATATACTTAATTTATCAAGGATTTGAATTGTTTTCCAAATGCATCTATTGCATATAGAATATTATTGACTATACTTGTCACAGTCGCATCCGTTGAAAGAAGCTTTTCAAAGTTAAAATTATAAAAATCGTACTTGCGATCAACTATGTCACAAGAAATATTAAATAGATTACCCATATTATCTATTGAACAAAATTTGTTAGAAAATATTGAATATAAAAGTTTAATTAGTAATTTTATAACACAAACCTTGTCTAGAGTAATTTTTCAATGATTTTTTTTTTTTTAAAGAGATAGAAGGCCTCATTTTTTTTGCACCGTCCCAGGCCTCATAATTCCAAGAGCCAACCTTGATAAGACATGATAAGAAAAGTGATTGTTCAGTACTTCCGGAGTACAATAAAGGTGTATTCCTTCATCTCACATGCATAGTGGATCTCATTAACTAAATTTATAGTAAGACTTATCATTCATGTAAGAAAATAAAGTACACATTTATTTGTGTTCCGAAACTACTGAATAATTTTTCTGATAAGACCTGATCTCTATTATGAGGAGGAGAATTAACATTCCCAAAATATTGAATAATTTTTTGGGAGTGATCAACCTTACCCATATATTATATGGAACTAGGAATGCCTCGATTTAATGAAGGTGGGACCGGAGGAGACTAAGAAATATCTATACTATATTGTAAAATCGAAGCTTTTTGACTTTTGGTTGATCTCATCATGTTGCGCTACATAAGCTTTTGAAATCTCACAATTTTACACCTCATTATTTTAATATATATTTTCTAATTGAATTTAAAATTTATTCTATTATTAAACCTTCCATTAGAATTTTGACACATCATATTTTCTTTAATATAAGAATATATTATTCCATATATAAAATACAATCATAATTAATGTCTAATACTAAAATATATTCCATATATAAACACAATATAAATATCTTTTAATAATAATCATAATTATCAATTTTCATCAAGATTTTTAGAGTTCCTTTTTTTCTTATGTATTTCATTTAATTTTGTTGTTGGCAATGGAGAAAGATGGATGGATTTGTTATAATGAAACCATGTGAGCTTGAAATGAGTTATGAAAATTATTTAGGTTTGATCATATAATCATGTGCCCATGTATTTATTTGTCCTTCTTCTTATTTTAAGTATCCTTTATTTTATTTTTGGATGGAAACATGATCCATATGGTAAATATAAACATGAATCATGTTTTATAAAAATTGGACTATATTCAACTTATGCCAAAAGAAAAATTACATTATATTAAATTTTAATTATCCTATGGTAAATACTTTCTTAGTTATTTTTTTAAACAAAAAAGTAGGATCTATCCTAAATCCGATTCGTAAAGTCTCTTTATCGATCTTGCCTACAACATTTTGAACTACAAAAAAAAAAAAAAAAAAAAAAAAAAACATATTCAACAAAAGAAGTAAAAGGAATCAAAATTAATTTAGATTTTATTTTCAATAATTTTCCTGTGCATCGCACAGGTTTGCGACTAGTTTGTTTTCTAAGTCGAAAGATTCCTATATAAACAAGAAAGAAGTCGTTAACTAGCTACGCCAAAAAAAAAAAATTCTATTGTATTAATTTCTCAATGGACACTTATACTCCAAATCCAGAAGAGAAAAGAATAGAGGAACTGAGCGCAAGAATAGCAGAGCAAGACAAGTTTGTCAACGACATTCAATCGTCCGCTTTTAATGTCGTAAACTGCTACTTTGTATTCCAAGGAGTGATCTTAACAATAGTTTGCAATAGTGCACAGAATCTCAAGCCATCAAACAGTTGGTTCCTCCTCACTATCTCTATGTTAGCAGTATTAGTTAACTTGTTTGCTTTGATTCAAATTGTAATCAAGTATATCGATGCTAAAGCCTCGCTAGAAATGTTAATTTCCAAGCGCAATGCCGTGGAAAGATAAGGGAACTTGATTCTACTCATGAAGAGGGTATCCCAAGTGAGAAGGTTTAAAGCATTTAAAAATAGATATTAACATAATATAAAACATGAACATTATCTTTACTTGGCTATTTACATAATTATCTTTCTAGGCTTTGCTGCTGTTGTGCTTGTAGGTTGCTGGAAATTTCTCGGCAATCAAAATGAGTAGGGTTATAACCGATATATGCATTAAGCTCTGTAACGGTGCCAAGTGCATAACCATCTGCAGCAAATACTAATATTCCCACAAGATTGAAGCTTCTTCCATGCATGATAGTATTTAGTCGAATAAAGCTCTTCTGCTACTGCATGTTGCATTCGATTTCAGTGTCATATTTTTAATTTTCTTGCTTCTTATGTGAAATGTATTATTCAACCTTATAGTGCATGTACTCTTCTTTCTTCTTCTTCTCGTGGAATGGTCTCGAGTCTTGTGTTTGTTCTTGATAATATTGTAATTCTTGATTTGCTGTGATCCCCTCGCCTAGACGAGTTGTAAACAATTTATGAATAGTTGTAAACAAGTTTCATGTTGTGCACTTGGTCGTTTGGGAGGATTTATTTTTACAAAAATATTATTTTGGTCTTTATAGTATATATTATGGGAGTATTTTCATTTTGGTCCTTATATTTTTACAAGTTTCATTTTGGTCTTTATAGTTTTCTTCTATTTTTATCCAAAAATTTTCTTTATTTTCTTTCATCACCTCTCTCTTAATTCAAAAACAGAGCAGCTGTGTAACCATTATTCTTATCTCTTTTTATTTTTAAGAAATCATGAAACTTTTATTAATGAAGATAAAAGGGATTAATAAATCATGAAATTTTATTTTCATGCCAAACTCAGAATTTCTGGGTCCCATTCCAGTGGAATCTATAGATTCAATACCACCTAGATACATTTGAAGTTTTGCTTTGTGTTAGCATAACTCCTGGGTTGCAGAGCTTATTGAGCTCGTAGATGAGGTTTGGAGGAGATGATCTCATCTTGTTCCTCATTGATGAGCTTGCTTTGTGTTAGCATCAGGATCAACAGTGAAGACAAGCCCATAACTCCCTCAACGTCACTGCCTCATTGTAGCTTTCTTTGTGTAACTGAATAATGTTCAACAGGACTGGTTTCCTCATTGAAGCAAATGTGCCAACCAACCAACACCCATAGACCCACAATTTCCCCCCAAATGTCACATCAGATTCACCAAAGAACTGAACAATTAAACTAAATAAACAATTGAATTTCAATCCACTAACGAAATGAGACCATGATGGGTAGATGGCTTCTCACTTCTCATTCATGTATGTGTAACACATACAATGAACAACTACTCTCAGCATCAAATTTATAAAAATAAATAAATAGTGTAAAATGTCTTATCTTCACACTCGATCTTTGAAAAGTGGTTTTGCTTCTTCTATTACATACAGTGCCTTTGGTGCATAATTGATTTCCTCATTTTTCCTAATTCCTGGCGTTGTTGTAAATAAAATCTCTTTTTAACCATGGATTCTTGTTGTATGGCTAATAATGCTCATCCAGATAAAATTCATATAAGAGGGAGCCTGAAGAGCAGGGATTTGAGTTCATGATAGCATAGTTCAGAACCTGAGGCCAACAATTTACAAAATCAACATCAATGAAATATAATACTTCTGCTAGGAGTTTTTCTCCATCTCATAGAAAAGACATAAAACGCAAAGTCCATACAGCATTAAAATATAATGTGTATACGCATACTTGATCTTATATATATTGAGTTCATGGAAGTAAGGAAATATAATGTGTATACGCAAACTTGATCTTATATATATTGATTTCATGGAAGTAAGGAATGCAGTACTATTTTCTACTGCTACAACTACAAAGAATCTTTACTTTTCTTTTTGGTTTAAGGTGCGCGTTAAGCCAACATCTCACATATATTGAGACTGGACATATATTGAGACGGGCTGAGTGTCGAAGTAAAATGCAATATTTGCTCTAGCAGAGCAGCCAATTCAACCAGAAAAATAAAGTTCGGATTAATTATATGGGGTACATATCCATCCTCTATGATTTCCCTGCTTCAGCTGTATCAGCATCTTCTGTTTCGCTGCCTAATTTGACGATATCTTCAACTAGTATCTTTCCTTCTGTTGCAAAGAAAATTGGAAACGTATCAGCCATATAAAGTGGTTATAATAACGATTGAAAGTCAATCGGGAGAATGAAGAAGAAAAATAACACATATGCAGATTTTAGACATTAATGGCCATCCAGTGATGAATCATTTTATTTTTATCCCAAACAGCAATTGAAACCAGCTCATAACATCCTCTATTGAGTTCCCCCAGTTGAGTAAGACATGCAGATAGACGTTTAAGATCTACATTTATTATCAGAAGAGGGAAATAATTGCCACTGACCTTTATCCTTGGACAGGTTGCTGATAAGTTCCTGAATACCCTCCTTGTCCAAGGTGTCCTTGAGGTATGCGGCAGCAGATGCAACCTCCTCAGGTGTCACTTTACCGTCATAATCCCTGGCATAAAAAATAACAAAAATGTGTTGATTTAACAGAATTCGAATGCGATGACACTGAATTCTCAAGAAAGAAGATAGCTGGAGTTGACAATTATTTTGTTGTCAGGATAAAATTAAAAGCTTATCTGTAAACTACTGATGGTAATTATCAGTTATTGACATCAGATGCATGTGCAGGAGGATTCAAAAGTACGCCTACCATGTGACTTATTAGGAGACTAACAAATTGCACTGGTGCATTATTGGAAGTATTTATCTTTAGGGTAATCTTTTTGGACAAGTTGATGCAGAAGATCGATACTAACAAATGATTTTGTGTTTGCTTGATCTAGCAGAGCAGGTTATTTATGATAAAAATTAAGCACAAGTATGAAAAATCTCAAATCTGAAAAAACAACAAGTCTTCAAATAGCAAATATTATTTATAACTACATCAAAATACAAAACTAATTAGCATATTAAAATTTAAAGTAGAGCATTCAAATTTCAAACCCATACATAGTTTTTAAATATTCAAATAATTAAGTCAAATAAAGAAAATTCTTACCATAAATCTAAGAAAATACTATTTTTGACTTATGATATTATCAAATAAACAAAAAATTTATGATTTAATAATTCTTTTAGTTTGTTACATTACATTGATAATTTGTTATACTAAATTGAAGAATAAATTTTTAAATTGCAACAACTAAAATTTTGAATTAAAAAACTAAAAGTAAATGCACATTAAAATTTGAAACAATAAGGAAGTAACAAATAGAGTTAAACAATATGGTTCACACTTCACACTACAAGACAAAAAAGTTTAGACTCAAATACATTGTGCACCCTCTCAATTTGTCTAGTTTTGATTTTGTTTCATTTGGATTTTGGTCATCCCGTCCAAAAAACGTTACTCCCTTACCGTTAAGTGCCAGTTATACCTATCATATGTATTAGTTGTGCCAATCTGCTCATGCCACGTGTTAAGTGTATTATAAAAATAAAAATAAAAAATAAACTAAAAATAAAAAATAAATAAAATAAAATAAAATAAAATTTAATTTAATAAAAACAAAAAATAAAAAAAGGAAATTTTTTTTAAAAATAAAAGGAAAAAAATCACTGCAACAACAAAATTGAAAAATGTATAAACCAACCACACAAATTCAATCAAAGAACAAGCTAGCAAAACCAATGAAATCCCCATAACATAATGAATCACTCACCAAATCTCCAAACCCAATCATTCAAAACCTTCGAAAGACCTAAATCTCCAAACTCAAACCTACCAAATCTGAAAAACCCAAATGCTCAATCATCAAATATATTCATTTTTCAATTCCATCACCAAATAAACAAATAAAATCTAACTTTTGAAAAATAATATTCTTGCATAATTGAATCACAACATAATGAAAATTTACCACATGCTTCTGCGATATTTAAGTGTAGCCACCCATGGTGAAGGTCTCGAAGGTAATGAATTTTCTGACCCCCATGCCTTTCACGAGTGAATGCCCATTTTCCAATCCGTGTTGGTGCGCGATGTCGATGACGAAGATGAAGGAGAAGCTGGTAACGAGGAAGACGTCGTCGAGGGTTTCAGAATTTAGAGGCAAGTCCATGTGGTTTTCGATTGTGCCCATCAATATCCGCTCCTAGTCTAGGGTTATTCTTCACAACCAATCAAGCAAATGGCGATGGCTGCATTCAAGGGAGGCATTTTTCAAACCTCTGATCCAATCTCTCTCAGCTCTCTCCACAACTCCTCTCTCTCTCTCTCTCTCTCTCTCTCTCTCTCTCTCTCTCTCTCTCTCTCTCTCTCTCTCATGACTTTGCTTCACATTTCATGATGCTTTCTTTATGTTTTATTTGGTTATTGAGAAACGACATAGAAAAAATGAAACGTTATGGCAAATGAACTGTTCTAGGTTTTGATTGATTTCAAACTTTTGCTTAATCCAGTTCCAAAATAATGAAACACCTGGAAGATTTGGAAGATTCATTCATTTCTTTGTGTCTCTGTGTGTGTTATTGTGTACACATCATTGATGTTTCCGATCTGTTTGGCTGCTGAGAAAACACTAGAACATGGCACTACAAGAAAATAAGTCTACGGCAACAAAACCTTTTCATCGCACAAAAGTCTCAATTTCGTCACTTGATGTACCAGGTGACGAAATAGTACATTAGGTGACAAAAATTGTTTCGTCGACTAATGCTGGTCACCGAATAGTCCTGGCGACGAAATATTTTTGTTAATTTAGAAACTAAAAATAGCTTGAACTTTGGTTAATTTTAATATTTTAAAGAAATTTTATATTTATATTTATTTTTTATTTTTTACAATACACTTGATATATGGTATGAACTGA